>JAGVVM010008761.1:0-25951 GCA_019149425.1 Psidium friedrichsthalianum
TTCATCGCTATCCTAGAAAACCTGCCGAGAGTTGCTCTTGTTTAGGCTCTCTCTAGCCCCTCAGCAATCACTCCTCGCTCTCGTTGGACCAAGTCGTTACATGCCAAAGCCAAAGGATAAAATTGTGAGGCTCGAATGAGATGGATCTAAGCAGACAATACCTTGTGTGAATTAATTCTTAGGTGTCACCATATGGTATAGAAGAATGAGAGCCCCTCCAGTAGGTTGGGATGAACATGCAGAAGTTGGTGGGGCTTATAACTTTGGGGCTAACAGTGCAATTAGAGGGGGGTGTAATAGGTTATTTCGAAATTTTTTTAAACAATTTGCAGACCAAATATTATTTTGAAAAAGATCGGGTGAGCAAATGTTTCACGAGATGATATTTGTAGTGTATGCAAGCACCTAATTTTACAATTCTTTAAGTTAATTTTATTAATTACTTTTGAATTGTTACCATTATTGCTATTAAAAGATTGTGCGCCCTTGCTGCCTATTTATACGGAAGACGTTCACTCTTCGTTTTCCACTCATTTTTCAACCGCTCATCCCACTCTCTTTTTAAACGCACCACATCATCCTTCACTTCATCATCATCATCATCATCATCATCTCTCTCTCTCTCTCTCTCTAAACACCATGGTCCTCATAAATATGCTCTTATCAGCAAGACCAAATCCAAAACCTTTGAATATTGACCTCACGAATGTCCCTAAGGAATCTGCTCCAAGCATCCAAACAGGTGGTGAGCCAGGTGGCTCTATCTCTGCCAATACAACTTCTCAAGCTTTGAAGG
Organism: Psidium friedrichsthalianum; assembly: GCA_019149425.1. Taxonomy (NCBI): domain Eukaryota; kingdom Viridiplantae; phylum Streptophyta; class Magnoliopsida; order Myrtales; family Myrtaceae; genus Psidium; species Psidium friedrichsthalianum. Next base: position 797 of record JAGVVM010008761.1, read on the forward strand.
CGTGCAGTTTCTTGATATGAACTCCAATATGCAATATCAAATTTGCGATTATAGGTACATAAGTGACATTCACTTAATCCAAATAACATGATACAACCCTTAGAAATAGATACGCAATACTCTAGTCATGAGTTTGAGCTTCCATCTTATGATCCCTCTAAGCATATTGGCCCAATCGAGACTCTTCCTCAATATTCATCTATCAAGCGTCCCTCCAAACTTTACCGAACTTCCCGTTCTAGGATTGTTCACTTTCTACTCAGGACAGCATCTCCAGCTTGTAAACACTTTTACGCCTAATGCCTTGTTCAATTGATAGACAAACTCATAACCTTTAGACATTTTGCCTAATACACCATCTACATAACAATTGTGCATCTTTCACCTGGTTCTACTCAACCAATAATTACATTAGTAGCTTTGATTATTTTGTCATCTTCGTAACGTTCATAAGAGGATTTCCCTAACAAGTGGCCAACTCCAAAATCAATTGATTTGCATGTTTAATTGATTAAATTGAACTCCAAATTTGAGATTGCTATGGGCTTTGGGAGAATCTGCCGTAACGTGTTTATTTAGTAATCTATTAGTTTTTCCTTGGTGGGTTCACCTTTGGGAAGGTTGTGAGAAAGTAGACAATTTTAGGTTGGCCATTTTCATCCATTAAAATCTGATCTGAACCCACAAATTTGGATAGATTTACTCCGGATCATGCATGTGCTGGCTGGACCACATAGGCTCGATTGGGGTGTGCTAATCATTTTACGGGTGCTTTCTTCTTTATCGTTAACATTTTTTCCTTTCAGGGCCTGGAAACAAAAACAAAATAGAGAAATTCTCATATTTCTCTAAGACACAAAAATAATTCGTTTAGCAACTCGATCAGTCTGTCCGATGACTTACAAATAGGACTAGAATGCCTATTAAATCACACAGCAAAAGGTAAAAAGGAATGGAAAGAGTAACAGAATAAAAATACAAAAGCTCCCACCAAGAGTCACAACCTTGAAGCATCACTGTACGGTCTGCAGGTACTTTTTCTATTTAACCGAGCTTCAAAGCTTCAAACCAGAACCACCCAACTTCTCTTCCATGACACCGTCAATTCTCTCCCCCATCTCAGCACTCATATAATTCACCCATCTCCAACCTCGCCTCTCCTGAAGAGCCACTTGCCTCTCTTGTCCAGTGGACAGCTTCCCGCACTTATTCACCTCCAATGCGCTCAAATTGTCGAAGCTACACATCCTCAGTATTCCCTCCACCGTCCCCGTCTCTCAGTTCGTATTCGCTAAATGGACACCCCACGAAATCTGCCAACCTCCTCACATGAACATGCGGGCTCCACTTTCATCTGTTCATACGTCAAGAACAACCTTCTCGGGCACTCCAAGCTCGCCTTGTGGTAACCCAGCACATGGTCCCAGTATGGCCCGTAGGGCTCGCCCCTCGACAAAACTTGTCTAGGCACTCCTGGATTGAAATCTCGCCCTTCTCTTCTGGCCTCAGCTTGTTGAAGAAGTGCCACATTGAGACGACAGGTGTCCTTGGGGTTCCTACACAAGTAAACCAGCTTGCAGTTGGAGTCCCTCACCGACTGTGGAAGCGATGAATAAGGCACGTGGGTGTTGAAGAGTCTTGAGACGCTAAAGCAGCGAGATTGGGATTTTCTTGCTCGAGATAGAGCCTCAGCTCCAAGTTGGGCACAGAGATCGTGCGGGTTTTGGTTAGGAGAGGGTGGCTTCGTTGTGAGCCGGAGCCGGAGTACTTGGCACGGTTCAAAAGAGAGAAGAGGATGGCCTTCAGCCATGTGGTGCCAGATTTCGGGGTGGTGACGAGGAGGATGTCTGAGGAGTGAGCTTGAAGTGGTTTGGCAATTAGAAGATGCCATTCAAGAGCCAAGAGGGGAACCAGAAGCCCTGGTACAAGCGGAGAGAGGTGGTGGACCAGTCTTCTTCTGAAGGGAGAGAGGAGAGCAAGTCCTTGAATGCTTGTGGCATGTCGTCGTCTCGCAAGTACCTTAAATGGGTGGAGTAGGAGGTTGAGAGGCAGGCATGGCGGCGGTGGTGGAAGAGGAGGTGCAGAATTGGAGTGAAGAGTTGGTTTGATGTTTAGTTGAACGATGACCTTAAAAGGAGGCTTCTTGCATGAGACAGATCGTTACTGGGACAAGGTCAGAAACTTGAAGCAAAAACTCGTATGAAGATGGCATCGATTGTTAGGAGAGTCTCATATGATCTAACTAGGGCGAGTCGCCGTCCGTTGTCATGACCCCCGCCAGCAGAAAAGTAAGAAAAAAGAAGAAGAAAAACATAAAAAAGAAAAAAAAGAAAACAGAAAAAGATAAATAATGAAATATAAAAATTCAATTTTATTAAAAAATAAAAAATGAAAAGATAAAAACAGAAGAACAAAAACATTATTGAATGCTGTGCCCATGGAGGAAAATTAAATCCAAATTTCCATATCCTCACAATGGAAAATATTTTCCGAGTTTTTTTTCATATTTCAACTAAACACCGAAAAATATAGTCAATTTCCTTGGAAATTGACTTATCGAAAATATTTTCTAGAAACGACTCATTTTTCGCGGAAACAAATGAAGCTCTTAATTACTGAGTGAGATTAACAAAATAATGGAGCTGGTTTGTAATCTTAGGAACATAGGCTGGGCTTTGAGGCCCGGTTTATTACAAAATTAAGAACCATCTCCCAAACTAAGGTCTAGCAACAGCGGGTGACCCCTTTCACATGAAAAGCAGATTCCACATGATTTCTGGAGGCAATTCTAATCAACGCCAAGAGAACCTGTGCATGACACTAACATATTTGGGATCGGACATCATGACAAGTTATTTTGAGTTTTTTCCAGCCAGCCTTTGGCTCATGGGATTACTGCTGCTAATATGAAATTATTGTACATGAGCGTAATTATTCATGTATATAAAAACTGAATTTTAGCACTGTGACGATAATGGGTTTCATGTGGATCTCGATCCTCAGATCAGATGGCTTCGATTGATTGAGGTTATTGACGTATTAGCCACGCGAAGTTCTTTGCTCGTTGCCGCGTCGTCGTCGATGTTGCTTTCATTGATGGTCCTTGGAATGATTCATCCATCTCGCTGAAGTTTGTACTATTTGTGGAATTTGTGGTTGATCTTTATCATCTCGTCCACAGTGGCCCCATTCCTCCATTATTTGTGTCCCCTCCTCCGCTTTAATGTGGGGCTATCCACGTCGGTGGAGCAGACAACTGGCGAAATCGAAGCGCTAAGGATGTTAGCTCCCCTAACGTCAAAATGTTACATGATTTGATCGATCAGATGGATTCTTTATTGAGTGAAATGAGAATAAACGTGCTCCTGAATTTGATTCCATGAGTGTAACGTGCTTCATGAAATTTTAATTTGTTTAATATAATCGCTAGATTTCGAGGTCAGCATATAATGTGGTCCCTGAACTTTCAATTTTTTAAGTTAGTCCTAATATTGTCTTATTCAACTTCAGGGACAACATTAAATGTTTTCATATAGTTCAGGAACTAAGTTGAATAAATAAAAATTTTAGGGACCACATTGGATATTAAACTAAAGCTTAAGGATCACATTACACGTCGAAGTGGCAATTTAGAAATCATTTGTTTTCATTATTCATGCTTTAAAAGCTCTATTGTTGAATGATGATTTTACATCACTCATCGTGGAGATAGCCGACCCCAAAACACGCGAAAGACGAGGTGACTAGTTGGAAGTAAATGAACAAAGAGGGAGACTTTTGTAATTCCGATCATCGAAGTAATAGTAGATAATCTTCATTACTGGTCAGAACCATAGCTGATGAGATATGCGGAGGACTATAAACCTTTGCAAAAGTCTTAAATGTTTTAACTTTTGTCAATTAAGACATAAACGTTTTAAAATTATGCAGTGAAGTCCTTTAACTCAGCATTGGTCCTAAACCGACTTATTTCATTGCGGAAAAATTTCAATCATTGAATGCGCTAAGGACAGTCATTGCATGTTTTTAAAAACATTTAGGACTCTGCTAGTTAAAATTACAAAAATTCAGACTAAAATGTTTTTAAAAAACATTTTTTTTTGCAATTTTTCATTTTATTTATTTTTATTATTTCTATTTTGCCAACGAAACAAGAAATTTGACATATCCTATCTTACGAAGAAAATAAAATACGGGACCATCAAAATTAGGTGTCAACGTTTGGTAAAGTGGCTCTGTTTCTCTTTTTTGAGAAGCAAAACTTGTACTTATATATTCGATTACTCTTTCTCTCTCCCCAAAAGAAAAAGGGGGGATGTTGTGCGGCTTTAGCTAAGAACTGAGTTGAAGTTTTCCCAATGGACTAGCCGACCAAACTGGGCCAACCAATACCCATGTAATGGTCAGTATTAAAAGTAGCAACCGTGAAGGCTGTTATCCGCCAAACCATATAGGTCAATTTAACAAAGATCAAGGATGACTTTGAGTGAAGTGCCCAAAAATTTTCAACAAGTTGAATTTTTTTAGACTCCTTGGAAGTCCATAAAGGCAAATGTGCAAATAAATAATGGACCGTCACATGCGACTTTCCTAAAGAATGTGCTAGCTTCCAGATATTTAATACACAGTCCATAAATCAAACTTGGGGTTTTTGTTCTTCCTTTTTACTGTCTTCAATGTCAATGTAAAGGACTTTTTTTTTTCTTTGACATTCATCATTGAATGTGTGATAAATGTATACGGACATGGTTGCTTAATCGAGTTTATTCATATATCACCTATCTAAAGATGAAGATTTCAAACAAATTGTTATGTGGATGGTGGCCGTGACTATGGATTTTAGATTGGCAAATTGATAACTTTTTAGCCAACTCAAATGTGCGCGTTGCACATACTTTATTCTCATTTCGTCTTCTTCCTCCTCATGAGCAATGCTGGCAGCAAATCTCAGCACATGCACTGCCATATTTGAACCTTCTTAAAATTATATGTAGCGGTCCGTAGATTAAAAAACCTCATAAACAAGTACTATTGATCACCCAAAAAAAAAAAATACAGGTACTATTGACTCTAGCGTTTAGTGTCACGGCCCGACAGATCGTGAAATCGATAGATCTGACTCTCGGTTCGGGACATTTAGCGCATGCTTGTAAAGGTCATAGGGTGCTAATTGGAAGGAAAAAGAAATCAGAGGTCTGTAATAGCTAACCAGAATACTTAATATTGAACCGGTATCGAGGTGGGTCACGCTCCATCACGCAGGCATTGGCTGAAATTTCAGTTATTGCGACCTGTGGACGAACACGGTGGGGATTCTTCGGTTGACCAAATTGGGGATATTGTCATTGGACCGAGCATAATCGATTCGACCAAGATGTGGCCGACTGATGTGGCTACTGGCTACTGTTCAGCCCAACAAATTGAAGATATTCAAGGCTAGTGGATAGGGTCCAAATAGAGTGTTTTCTCCGGGCCAACCCGAATTGATATTGTCTGTTAAATGGACCCAGCCTTGATTGTTCGAAATTCATTTGGAAGCCTGATCCCCGGAAAGCATGGACATGTCTTTTGGGCTAGTGCGAGCCGCAAGCAAATTCCTTGACCCAACAATCCTTAGAATAGAAAGTGACTCTCTATTAACCACGAATGAAGCATGACGGTAGACGAACTAACATCAATTTATCACTTCGAAGCTTTGTAAAATTAAATATCATGCTTAGAAGTCATAAAACTTTGAAGAAAGTGCAATTGAGTCCTAAAACTTGCAAAAATGCAATCGAGTCGTATTGGTGCAATTTAGTTCTTCCGTTAACTACGTCCAATTTTATTAATGGAAAATGCTGACTTGGTTTTTCTAGCAATCTCTCTCCTATGTGGCGATGATTTGGCCGATGTCCATTTGGTGCAAATTTGATTTTTATATAATTTTATTTAATTTGATTTTTTTAAAAAGAAGATTAAAAAGAAGAAGAAGAGAGAGAACAGAGAACCAAAACCAGCGCCCTTGTCACTGCCTCCCCCGTTGCGCGGAGAGAGCCGTGGGGGCTCAGCGAGTACCAGCGGAGGTCAATTTGGCCTCGGCGAGGGCGTTTGCAGGCGTGGTTTGCCACTTTCCACCCAGGTCCAGCTGTGGTGGCCAGCCCTTTAACGTGATTGTCTAGGGAGTTGAGCGGGTTCAGGAAATGATCGACTCATTGTCCGGACGCCGCCCATGAACTCATCGATCTTGCATGCCTCGGGATTGGTTGTGTTGATGCAACACAGAATGCGTTGAGGGATTGGAGTCTCTCGGCTCGGCTCAAGAGCATGAGTTCTGAGGATCGAGTTCCACTTTGAGACCCACTTTGAGGCAGAAAAGTACAAAGTAATAATATCTCTCGAGCTCGATGAGGGTGAGGAGCTCGTCGGCAATTTGCTCAAGTTTCTGAGTCCGCGACTCGGTGGGCGTCGTCTGGGTGCAAAAGAAGCAAGGGTGTGCAGGGTTTCGGGAGGTTACGAAGAGCTTGAGGAGTGATCGAGGGCATTTTTTGGGTCTATTTTGTGAGAGGTATCCTGGAGAATTCAATGTCGTGATTGGGTTTCAGAGATCATTCGATTTTGTTTAGGGTTCTTGATTCGATCGGAACCAAGTGTTCTTGGACTCAAATTTCTTCGATGCAAATCTAGGCAAGCCTCGCCTGAGGCCAACGAAGGCTGGCCACCCTCCCAGGGCTAGAGACCTCCGTCGGCCCCTCTAACGTTGGGCGGCGGCGGCGAAGGCCTCACTAGCCAAGCCCTATGCCTTTTTTTTTTTTTTTTCTAGTTTTATTTAAAATAAATTTTTAGCTTGTTTAGTTTTTAATTTAATTTAAATAAATTTTTAAAAAATAAAATAATTAAAAAGCCACGTAGTATAAAAAAATTAATTTAAAAATTTCATGTCAACATTTTCCGTTAGACAAATTGGATGGTTTTAATAGAATGATTCGGTTGAATCAATTTGACAAGTTTTAGAATCTGATTGCACTTTTTTTCAAGTACTAAGGCTCAATTATACTTTCCTGACAATTTTAGGGCTTTTAGTAAACATATCTCTGAAATTAAATGTCATGCTTATCAATTTATGACTTCACAGACAAAAGTTTACCTAAATCTAAAAAGTGAACCGTCGAGGCAGCCAGCCTCTAAAACGAAAAAACAAGAGAGAAATAGCACCCGCAAATATAAACTCTGTGGCCGAACAAGCCGTCGTCGCTCGCGGCCATGACTCTGGATCTGTCCAAACTTCCAGATTTGGAAGTTCAGTCGGCTCTGTCGAGGGGATGCAATGAGCTGATGATGCAAAGGATTGTGGGGGCAGAGACGGAGAGAGGAGAAGTTGATGCCGATGAGAGAGATGGAGATGGTGGTGGACTGGAATTATAAGGGAAAAAGGAAAAAAAAAAAGAAAAACTGTGTGTTTGTCTTTTTTGTGAGCATGGCGTCCATAAGCTCCATTTTTTTTGTGGTTTTTGTTTCTGAGCACACGATTGCTCAGACCACAAGCTCCATTTACCTGACCACCCTAATTTTCTGGACAAACCTCCATCGCCATGGCTGCAGATCTGGCAATGGAGCTCTTCATTGGGAAGGAGGAGGGGAAGGACAAAGGAAAGAAGATAGATTGAATTTTTATTTTTATTTTTTTCCCATTTCAACTCAGCAGACATGTGTCAATTTATTGTAAGACATGAGTAATAAACGCACGCCACTTCAGCAATTGACGTGGTGCTTAATTTGTAACTACTGTATATTTTCTCAGCATCAAGAGATTATTTAAGTAGATCTATTCTGCAAACTAAGGAGGAACCACACTAAAGAGGAACAATACTCGTAGCTCATCAACAAACACCATCTCCACCGTAACGAGTACACTTACCAAGCTTTGCAACTCATTCAAGTGATCCACCATTTGATAAGCTTCTTGATTTAGTAATGGTTTCTAACCAATTCCTAATAAATTAGTAGAGACTCCAAAATGAATCAATTTGCATGTTTAATTGATTCAATAGAAACTCTAAAGTTGCGATTGGTATGGACTTGGGAGAGCCTCCGTTAAGTGTTTACTTAGTAATGTATTGTCTTTCTCTTGGTGGCTCACTTATGGGAAGATTGTGACAAATTAGATAATTTTAGGTTGGATCATTTTCGATTCATCCAAATCAGGACTGACCGTCGATTAGATAGGTTTACTCCAGATCATGCATGCACTAGCCAAACAGTATATTCTCAGCCTAGACGTGTTAATTATTTTATGGGCGCTTTCTTCTTTATCATTAACTTTGTTTCTTTTTTGGGGCTTGGAAGCAAAACAAAATAGAGAAATTTTCTTTCTTTTCTTCATTCTGAGACACAAACATCCTTCGTTTAGCAACTCAATCTGTCCGACGACATACAAATATGAACTAGAATGTTTATTAAACTACAACAATTATACAAGGCCATATGCCCTGAAACTTCACACGGCAAAAAGGAAAATAAGGGATTGAAAAGAGTAACAGAAGATAAATCCATAAGCTCCCAGTGAGCGAGAAGGAAGGCAGCTTTTTTTTAGCTAACTACGTGCTCACAACATTGAAGCTGCTTCAATGGCCTACAGATACTTTTTCTATTTAACCTGACTTCAAAGCTTCAAACCAGAACCATGCAACTTCTCTTCCACGACACTGTCAATTCTCTCCCCCATCTTAGCACTCATGTAATTCACCCAATCTCCAACCTCGCCTCTCCTGAAGAACCACTTGCTCTCTTGTCCAGTGGACAGCTTCCCGCTTTTATTCACCTCCAACCCGCTCAAATTGTCGAAGCTACACATCCGTAGTATTCCCTTTGCCGCCCCGTCTTTCAGGTTTTCTTCGCTGAATGGACACCCCAAGAAATCGGCCAACCTGCTCACATGAACACGCGGGTCCTCTTTCATCTGTTCGTACATCACGAACAACACCTTCTTGTTCTCGGGCATCTCCAAGCTCGCCTTGTGGTAACCCAGCACATGGTCCCAGTAAGGCCCGTAAGGGCTCGCCCCTCGACAAAACTTGTCCAGGCACTCCTGGATCGGAATCTGGCCCTTCTCTTCTGGCCTCAGCTTGTTGAAGTAGTGCCACATTGAGACGAAGGTGTCCTTGGGGTTCCTACACAGGTAAACCAGCTTGCAGTTGGAGTCCCTCACCGACTGTGGAAGGGAGGAATAAGGCAAGTGGGTGTTGAAGAGCCTCGGAGACGCTAAGCAGCGAGGTCGGGATTTTCTTGCTTGAGATAAAGCCTTACCTCTAAGTTGAGCACGAGGTCATGTGGGTTTTGAGTTAGGAGAGGGTGGCTACGTTGTGAGTCGGAGTCGGAGTACTTGGCACGGTTCGAAAGAGAGAAGAGGATGGCCTTCAGCCAGGTGGTGCCGGATTTTGGGGTGGTGACGAGGAGGACGTCAGAGGGGTGAGCTTGGAAGTGGTTTTGGCAATTGAAGATGCCATCCAAGAGCCAAGAGGGGAACCAGAAGCCTTGGTACAAGCGGAGAGAGGTGGTGACCCAGTCTTCTTCTGAAGGGAGAGAGGAGAACAGGTCCTTGAATGCTTGCGGCATGTCGTCGTCTCGCAAGTACCTTAAATGGGGTGGAATAAGATGTTGAGAGGCATGCATGGTGGTGGTGGTGGTGAAAGAGGAGGTGCAGAATTAGAGTGAACTCCGTTTGTTTCACGGAAAATGACCTCCTGGAGGGAAACATTTTCTAAGAAGTCATTTTCCAAGAAAATAACAATATTTTCTGGTGTTTGGCTAATACTTAAAAATGAACTGGAAAACAATTTTCGTCGTTTGACAAGCAATTGATTTTCCGGCGGCGGCGACCGGCGACGATCGGCGGGCGGCAGTGGGCGGCGGCCGAGGACGGGCGGTAGCCGAGGACGGGCTTTTTTCCAAATTAGGTTGAATAAAAAAATTATTTACCAAAAGAGGTTAAAAAAAAAATTTTACCGAAAAGGGGCCCGTGCGGCAGTATAACTGCAGCACGGGCCTGTCAGGAGGCCCACGGCCCGCACACAATGGGGCCTTTTTTTTTTCGGTCACTTATTATAACATTTAGGAATTTATTTTATTAAGATATATGTAATTATTTTATTTAGTATCTAAATAAATAAATAAAAATTATTCATAAAGTGAAAATTATATTATTCAGATTTTAATAATTATTTTATTTAGTATGTATTTAATAATTTTATATTTACATAACTTTGTAAATATAAATTATTTTTCCTTTTTACCTTATTTGTATAACATAATTTTCAATAATTAAATTCAACATTTTTTTAAATATGTATGCAGTTATTTTATTTAGTATGTAAATAATTTAATTAAAATTATTGACTAGGCCGGCGATATAGGATTTTTTTATATCATTTTTTGTACGTGTTTTTATAATTTTATTTATATATCTTGGAAATATAATTTCATTTCTTTTGAAGATTTTTTTATAACATAATTATGAACCATTAATTTAAAATTTTCTTAAGATCCATGTAATTAATAATTTACTATGTAAATAATTAATAAAATTAGTCGTAAAATAAAATCGGTAAGATATGTTCACATATCCAAATTAAAAGAACGTGGATAATAAGCTTAATAAATTAGTACCGTCGTACAGCCGCATTTTTTCTTAAATTTCAAATTTTTGTACTTTTTAAATAATTTTGTATTTAAACAACTTTGTAAATATAAATTAATTTTCCTTTTTAGCTTATTTTTATGACATAATTATCAATAATTAATTGTAATTTTTGTTAATATGTACGGAATTAGTTTATTTAATATGCGAATAAATTAATTAAAAATATTCACGAGGCCGGTACGGTAGCATTTTTTTATTTCGTATATTTTTCATTTTTTTTTAAATTTATATTTATATAACTTTATAAATATAAAATTTTTCCATTTTGAAGCTTATTTTTTAACATAATTATCAATCATTAATTGGAAATTTTATTAAGATCCATGTAATTAATTATTTACATAAAAAAATATTCACGAGGCCGGTGCGGCAGTAATTTTGCAATTTCTTATTTTTTTTATGTCTTTTTAATAATTTTGTATTTTTATATAACTATGTAAATATCATTTTTGTACATGTTTTTATAATTTTTTTGTAAGGATAATGTTATTTCTTTTGAAGCTTATTTTTACAACATAATTATTATTTTTTATTTCGTATATTTTGCTATTTTATAAATTTATATTTATATAACTTTATAATTATAAATATAAATTTTTCCCTTTTGAAGCTTATTTTTATAATATAATTATCAATAAATAATTGAAAATTTTATTAACATATATGTAATGAATTTATTCACATTGTAAATAATTAATAAAAAAAATATCCATGAGGCCAGTGCGGTAGTTTTTTTAATTTTGTATTTTTTTTACTTATTTTTAGTAATTTTATAGTTATATAACTTTGTAAATAAGAAATTTACTAGTGTAGTCATAAATCTGTCCCGAATTTTCTTTTTATTTCAGAGAAAACTCAAAACTTTAGGGTCCACTCCAAAATTTACCGTGAATTTTTTTTTTGTCTAAAAGGAATTGAAAGTTTAGGTCTCATCCAAATCTACCCCAAATTTTATTTTCATCTAAAGAAACCACAAACTTTCAACCTATTCCTAAATCTACCCAATGGTCTAATCTCAACTTTGACATCAAATTTCACATTGATTACAAATCTATATAAGAAAGTAACGTGAAAAAAATTTGAGATCATCCTGTTATTATATAAAAATATACTGAATTAAAATTTTTTATAATATCATTTTTAATTAAATTATAAAAATTTGAGCAATTATTAATAATTGTGCACTATACGTTCGTACTTCCACATAATATGCGTATTGTGCACCCGTGAATGCACAATAAAATCGAGATTCAAACTTGCGTAAAGCAAGCGTCCGACACCTGCATAAAGCAGGCATAGGACGCCTGCAAACAGACGTCCACAAGGATGCTGTGAAGGTTTGACCAAAAAAAAAAAAATTAAATGGACGCTGTGAAGCGTCCCCCACAGGAACGAGCGTCCCTGTGGGGACGTCTGCAAAGCAGGCGTCGTTCCTGTAGGGGACGCTTCGCGTCCCCTGCAGCCCACATGTTTGCCTGCACTGATGCGTCCATCAGTGCAGGCATCCATAATAGACGTCTGCTTATGCAGACGTCTCTATATCACGTGAATTTTTTTTTAAGTACTAACTCATTGCTCCGTTCGTCTGCTATTTATTTTGTTTTTCCATCATTGATTGATTCATTTTTCAGCTACTACTCGATGTTTTCAGCTCCATTGCTTGAACGATCATCTTGTTGCTGTTCATATCAACGTTCAGGAGGAAAGATCAAGTTTTGTTCAAAGTCGATAGTTGATTGAAGGTAAATTTTTCTATCATTAAAGTCAATTTGTTTAATTGTTTATGTTGCACGTTTGGTTGAATATCTAGAAGTGCCATTGGATAATTGTTCACGTTGGCTTGCACGCATTTGCGCGAAAGGATGTAAGCTAGTTGGTAAAGATGTTGTTCTCGTCTAAGTTTTATTTTTCTGGTTTTTTTTTATGGGCGGTATTTCTGTTGCTTGCAGGTCCCCAGTGTGTGGTTTCATGTGCAAAAGAACGGAGACCTCTACCTCAAAAAGGGTATGCTTGTTGTCTTGCAATATTTTGGCTGCAAAATACAAGGTTTAAGTTGGAGTTAATACTTTGAATTTAGCTGAAGAGTATCAAATTTGTTGTATCTTTTTAAGTTTAAATCCCTTTAAACGAGATACACCGTGTCTTTTTACTAAGTGTTGGAAGCATCGTGGGTAGCATTCTGCTTGAGTTGGCTGAATAGGGAAGGATTTCATCCATACTTTTTCTGAATATCCTCTGTTCAGATTCTTTTATGAATTCCATCCTCGAGAGCACAGAAATATTATGTGCAGAGTAACGTGGGATAGTACTAGTCTCCTAGTTCCATTGAAGCTTTGAACTCGAGCAACTTGGGTCCTGTACGTGCATAAACCCCCACCGAACCGGTTCGTGGAGCTCAAAGTTGGTCGTCAAGCTTGGCTAAAAATAAAATCCGGAAAAACAATCTTATCAATTTTGGGTATAATTTCTATTCTTGAAATTGATTATTATGTTGCCTATTTTTGCATGTTCGCATATATATTTACATATCTCGTCATATCTTGCATAAAATGGGGATATCTTTCTCAAAAATTTAGATTTGTTTGGGGAAATGTTCTTTCCTATTTTGATTTGAATTGCTTAATTGTTATATTTTTTAGAATATATTCATCGCATGATATAATCTCGAAATTCTATAAAAAATTTGCATTCATTCATTTTCATTTTTGAAAAATATCATATCTTAAAAATTGCATCATGTAGATAATTGCATATGTAATCATTTTTGTCAAATATTTAGGTAAGATTGCATTTGAGAGTAGAAATAATATAATTTCATGTTTAAAATAATCTATCTTTAATATATATCATTGCATCTAAGAATAATTTCATGTCCTCTGTTTCTGTTGGTTGGTTTTAGGAACACTTTATCTTTCCTTCACTACCAATCTAGCTCTGCCGCGCCGTTCGTTGTTGCGTTGTGTCGTCACCAAACCCATCCAAAGAGCACGAAGCTTGAGTTGCAAATTAAAAAAAAAAACACGTGCAATCTAGGTAAGTTACCTTATTTGGATATTCTAAATGCTTGATTGCATATTTTTATTTATTGAATTGCATCATCATGAAGATTGCACAACAAAAAATTTGAAGGAGATATGGATTCACTTGCCTTGATTGAAAAAAATTGCTTCATTAAGGTCGGAAATCGAACGTTCTGAATATATCTCGCAATATATCTTGTGTTTAAAAAATCTTGTGTTTAATTTCATGTCACGAAAATAAAAAAAATTAAAAAAAAGCAAGATATGGTTTCTTAAAAACCACGTCTTATCATTTTTAGAAAGATAGGATTTCCTATAAATCTTATCTTATGGATTGCATTCAATAAGAAATTTGCTTTTAAATCCATTCTAAATTTTTAGGGAATTAATGCAAATGAATTCCGAAAATTATAAGTTAATCTGGAACCACATCACTCTCATTTTCATATAATTTTTAATTTCGGACATTACTCAAAAATATAAATAAAATCGTAAATATAATTATTTACGTGTAATTATTCACTATCAATCATTAATTGGAAATTTTATTAAGATCCTTGTAATTAATTATTTACATAAAAAAATATTCACCAGGCCGGTGCGACAGTAATTTTGTAATTTCTTAAATTTTTTATGTCCTTTTAATAATTTTATATTTTTATAGAACTATGTAAATATCATTTTTATTTCATTTTTGTACGTGTTTTTATAATATTTTTTTATATATCTTTGTAAATATAATGTTATTTCTTTTGAAGCTTTTTTTTATAACATAATTATCAATCATTAATTTGAAATTTTATGAAGATCCATGTAATTAATTATTTACTATGTAAATAATTAATAAAAAAATATTCACGATGCCGGTGTGGCAATGATTTTGTAATTTTTTTTTTTTTTATGTCTTTTTAATAATTTTATAATTTTTTTTATATCTTTTTAATAATTTCGAAATTTTTGTTAATATGTACGTAATTAGTTTATTTAGTATGTGAATAAATTAATTAAAAATTTTCACGAGGCCAGTGCGGTAGCATTTTTTTATTTCGTATATTTTCCTTTTTTATAAATTTATATTTATATAACTTTATACATATAAATTTTTTCCCTTTTGAAGCTTATTTTTATAACATAATTATCAATAATTAATTAAAAATTTTATTAACATATATGTAATGAATTAGAAAGAGAGGATTTCCTATAAATCTTATCTTATGGATTGCATTCAATATAAAATTTTCTTTTAAATCCATTCTAACTTTTAAAAGATGTAAACATGGGGTAAAAAATTGTCCTAAATTTTTAGGAAATTAATGCAAATTAATTCCGAAAATTATAAGTTAATCTTGAACCACATCACTTTCATTTTCATATAATTTTTAATTTCGGACATTACTCAAAAATACAAATAAAATCGTAAAAAGAAAGAACAAAAAAATTGCACCTTTGAACTTCAAGTGAGAACTCGTTACAAATGGCAATGCCATTTACTTACATGGGATGTTGCTTCTTCTTGCATGAAAAAAATTAAAATAATAAAAAGGGAAAATTCCTAAAAATCCAAAAAATTTAATTATATTAAAAAATTTCCAAAAGCTAAAAAATTAGGAAATGCCTCGGTACAGATTACTTGTTATATTATTATTATTTATTTTATTAATGAAATTAAATTCATTAGTTATATTGATAGTTATAATGTTAATTTGTTAAAGTGTATGAGTAAATATTTATTAAAATTTAGATGTAAAATAATTTGTAATTTCTTTATTTAGCAGAATGTCGTCTAGATCTTTTGCGACCGTGCATTGTGGAGGTAGAATAATACGAAATGAATACGGATATGATTACGAAGGTGGACAATCTGCTATGTTCGAGTTTGGAAACATACGCACATTTGATGAGTTACGCGATACGATTGCACGCGAGTTGAATATAACAGAAAATCAATATATTCAAAGTCTGATGTATAGACAGCCGGTTGTCACAACTGGTTATATTATGTACAACGTTGTGGAGGTGCATAATAATTATGGAGTTAAAATGATCCAACAATTTGCACTTCAGTCTGGTTCTATGGGCTTTCTACAGTTTTATGCAACTGTAGATGAGCACCAAGTGATAAATGGTTCGGTTGAAGGAGGTTCTCATATTCGCGAAGATGACGTTGGTGTGGATGATCAATACGTGGAGTACGATGATGACGACGACGACGACGACGACGACGACGATAGTGATGAAGAAGATGATTTTTGGATCGATAGTGATAATAATGATGAACAAGATGATAGATGCGACGATATGGATGCTTACTACAATACCCATTGCAGTAATCCCATTTTGCCATTGGTACATCCATTGCCTTATTCAGAGATTGACTATGACATGATGCAAGTAGATACAAGAGCTAAGCCGGGCCGTATGTTGTTTGATTCTTCGAAGGAATTTGATATTGGAATGTTATTTCCATCTCGGGATGCAGTGCAGTTGGCTGCGAAAGAGTATTCTTTGAGAAGAAATCATCACTTTCGCAGTGATGAGACAAAGAAGGCAATATATTCGATAAAATGTGGTAATCCACACGGACCGTGTCGTTGGAGGCTTCATGCAATTAAAAATGCGGGTACCGGATTATGGAAAATAACAAGTATAGTGGGCCACATCTATGCAGTAATCCTCAAATGTCAAGAGATCATCGGCAACTTGATCAAAAGTACCTCTGCAGTCAGATAGAAGCAATGGTTGCCGCCCAACCGGATATCAAAATCAAGCCCTTAATTGCCCAGATTAAAGACATGTTTGGTTTTGAACCTACTTATCGTAAAACTTGGGCAGCTAAACAAATGGCGATTGCCAAAACTTTTGGAGGATGGGCTGAGTCATACGGTCAGTTGAGAAAATACATGAATGTAATGCAGTTAATGAATCCAGGTTTTCATTTTGTGATCGATGATTACATGAACATAGATCACAGTTGTAGAGTCTTCAACCGGATGTTCTGGACTTATAAACAGACGATTGAAGGCTTCAAAAGCTGTCGTCCTGTGATTTTTGTCGATGGAACTTTTTTATATGGAAAATACCGAGGAACGCTCCTTTGTGCGGCCTCATTTGATGGAAATAATCATATATTCCCATTGGCATTTGCTGTGGTCGATCGGAGAATGTTGACAATTGGATTTGGTTTATGAATTTGTTGCGGAGATATGTCACTAGTAGAGAAAATGTTTGTGTGATATCAGACAGGCATATCGGGATTCAGAAAGCAATGGAGACAGAAGGGTGGCGTCCTCCGTATGGCCATCATAGATATTGCATTCGGCATATTGTCAGCAACTACAATAAACACTTCAAAAATGCCGATGGGAAAAGACTTGTTGAGATGGCAGGTAAAAATTTTACGTTTACTTACTATAGCTGTTCATAAATTTAGATGACAAATACTTATTATTGTTGTAATATACAGCTTACGAGAATCAACAACAGAAGTTCTTACGCATCATGAGCCGAATTAGGGAGTGGGATGCACAAACAGCTGAATGGTGTGACCACATTCCAAGGGAGAAATGGACGAAGGCTTTTGATGAAGGAAGGAGATATGGAGCTATGACAACGAATTTAGTTGAATCGGTTAATGGGATGCTAAAGATTTTTCGTGCTCTTCCAATAACAGCTATGGTGAATAAGATATTCTATCAGCTGGTCAACTATTTTGACACAAGAAGAACTACATACAGGAGGCAGAAGGATGACGGATACATATATACTCAATTTGCGAGTGACACGCTCGGGCGAAACAGTCAAAATGCAAATGGGCATGAAGTGATACGGTTCGACTCTGATGGAGGAGTTTTCGAAGTTAAAACTAGATTTAATAGATCTAGAGGAACAGGGGGCCACAAACATATAGTACGCCTACACTTGCGAACGTGCACATGTGGAAAATTTCAAGAGATTAAAATCCCATGTTCCCACGTACTTGCAGTGTGTCAAAAAAATGGAATTGATTACCATGCGTACGTAGATGAATTCTACACATTGGATAGAACACTTCAATGCTATCATACATGTTCCATCCATTGGGGAATTCTGCTTATTGGCCTGAACCTAACGATCTGCCATTAGTGCCAGATCCGAACCGTATTAGGAAGAAAGGAAGGCCCCGTGCATCACGGATACGAAATGAGATGGACTGGAGTACGTCGAGAAGTAGCACTGCGCGTAACCATTGCACAAACGTGGAAAATCTGGGCACAACAGGCAAACTTGTGCATACAGATCAGCCCAAGAATAAAAATTTAGATAGTGTGTGAACATCAAATGTAATACATCTGATTTGTATACTCAATTTAGTTATGTCAATTATGTAAATTAGATATATGCAATTTTTTCTGTTAGAATATCAAAATTATGCGACATTCATTAAGTTTCTATATTCCATTTTGTAGACATGGCACAAAGAGATTACATTCAACCAGGACCTGAGAATGATTCGCTACTTACACGGCAGGGCACATAGATCACAGGCTATATGGAACGCTGAGGTAATTTATCACATTTAGCAGTACACTTGTGTGGGCAATAGTTGTATCGTAATTAAATTGCTACTAACAAGTAATGTAACATTTACAGATAGATGAGAATCAAGTTCTTAGATGTCAGAGAGGTGGATCGACGCTACACATGGATGAACTTGATGAACGCATTGTACCTTACCTTCGAAATTCTGGAATTTTAGTGGCCCGCGCTGTTCCTCTAGATCTATTAATCTAGTTTAACTTCGAAACTCCTCGGCATCAAGTTCGAACCGTATCACTCATGCCCATTTGGCATTGTGACTGTTTCGCAGCGAGGGCGTGTGCGACTCGCAATTGAGTATATATGTATCCGTCATAAGTCGGCCCTCTGTATGTAGTTCTTCTTGTGTCAAAATAGTTGGCACTACCGTCCACGCTGATTGAAATATCTTATATCACCATAGCTGTTATTGGAAGAGCACGAAATCTTAGGCATCCGCCCTATTAGACCCAGAGAATTTCAACGAATTCGTTGTCATAGCTCCTATATCTCCTTCCTTCATCAAAATCCTTCGTCCATTTCTCGTCCCTTGGAATGTGTCACACGCACTCGAGCTGTTTGGTGCTCCTCACTCGCTAATGTCGGGCTCATGATTGTGTAGAACTCTGTGTTGATTCTCGTAAAGCTGTATATTACAGACAATAATAACGTATTTTGCCATCTATTAATTTTATGAACAGCTATAGTAATAAACGTAAAATTTTAGCCTGCCATGCTTCACACAAGTCTTTTCCCATCGCCATTTTTGAAGTGTTTATTGTATTGCTGACAATATGCCGAATGCAATATCTATGGATGGCCTTCTGAAAGCGGTAAAAAAGGGGAGGACGCCACCCTTCTGCTCTTATGCTTTCTGAATCGCGCGATATGCCTGTCTGATATCACAAAGCCATTTTCTCTACTAGTACATATCTCCTGGCAACAAATGCATAACAAGGATAAAAAAATGTGGGACAAAATTCTCCCGATCGACCATCCGTAGTCAGAATGTCTCATGGGAATATATGATTATTTCCATCAATAGGCGCACTCAAGGAGCCTTTTCGCTCGGTATTTTCACATATAAAAAAGTTCCAGTCGACAAAATCACAGAACCTAGCTTTTGAAGCCTGCAATCGTCTGTTTATAAAGTCGGCTTAGTAACATCCGGTTGAAGACTTCTACAGAGCTGTGATCTAGTTCATGTAATCATCGATCACAAATGAATGAACCCTGGATTCATTTATCTCTGGCGTTAGGCATTCATGTGATTTTGCTGCGAACTGTACACTGTATTACTCAGTCTCCATCCATCCAACAGGGGTCATCACGCATGTTGTTTAGGGCTGCCCCATGTTTTGAGGCGCTTTAAGTGGGGGGGGAGGGGTTCAAAACAAACATGTCTTTAATCTGGAGTTCATTAAGGGCTTGATTTTGATATGCCGGTTGGGCGGCAGGTACCTATTGCTTCTAGTACTGACCTAGGGCAGGGAGGTACTTTTGATGGCAAGTTGCCGATGAATCCTCTTCGACATTTGAGTATTTACTGGGCATAGATGTGGCCCACTATACTTGTTGCTATTTTCCATAAGTCGGTACCAGCCCGGATGGGATACGCTCGATAGCCGGGCATGTGGGAAAGGGAAAACGGAAGCCTCTAACACACGGTCCGTGTAGATTACCTTGACATTTTATCGAATATTATTGCTTCATTTGTGCTCATCACGTGGCGAAGTGATGATTTCTTCTCAAAGAATACTCTTTCGCAGCCCAAGCCAACTGTCACTGCATCCCGAGTAGGATAAACAAACATTCCTATATCAAATGTCGGCTGATCAGAAGGGCATATCAATACAAGCGCTAGCTGGCCGTCGTGCTTAGCGCTTGTACTTACTTGCATCATGTCATAGTCACATCTATTCTGGACATAAGGCGAATGGGTGTAGCCAATGGCTAAATGGGATACCTGGCGAATGGTTATTGTAGTTAAGCATCCATTATCGTCGCTATCTTATCATCTTGTTCATCATTATTATCACTATTCAGTCCAATAATCTATCTCTTTTCATCCTATCGTCAGCGTCGTCGTCGTCGTCGTCGTCGTGCGGTCAGTCATCGGTAGCTGCCACGTGATTGATGCATATAGTGAACCACGGATACCTAACGTCATCTTCGGGCATATGGAGAACCGGTCCTGTCACTCGAGTACATTTTCAGCTTTGTGCTCATCTACAGTTGCATAAAACTGTAGAAAGCCCATAAGAACCAGACTGAAGTGCAAATTGTTGGATCTTTTAACTCCATAATTATTATGCACCTCCACGAACGTTGTACAAATATAACCAGTTGTGACAAACCGCTGTCTATCATCCTCAAACTTTGAATATTATTGATTTTCTGTTATATTCACTGCGCGTGCAATCGTATCGGCGTACCTCATCAAATGTCCCGTATGTTTCCAAACGCGAACATGAGCAGATTGTCCACGCTTCGTAATCATATCCGTATTCATTTCGTAGGATTCTACTCTACACAATGCACGGGTCGCAAAGATCTAGAAGCGCATTCTGCTAAATAAAAGAAATTACAAATTATTTTTACATCTGAATTTTAATAAATATTTACTCATATGCTTACTTAACAATTGAACATTATAACTATCAATATAACTAATGAATTTAATTTCATTAATAAAATAATATAATAATAATATAAGGAGTAATCTGTACCGAGGCATTTCCTAATTTTTTATGCTTTTGGAACTTTTTTAATATAATTACAAATTTTTTGGATTTTTAGGAATTTTCCCTTTTTATTATTTTATTTTTTTCATGCAAGAAGACAGGAACATCCATGTAAGTAAAATGGCATTGCCATTTGTAACAAGTTCTCACTTGAACTTTCAAGGTGCTAATTTTTTTGTTCTTTCTTTTATCGATTTTATTTGTATTTTTGAGTAATGTCCGTTCAAATTATATTAAGAATGAAGTGATGTGGTTCAGTTTAACTTATAATTTTCGGAATTAATTTGCATTAATTTCCTAAAAATTTAGGACAATTTTTTCCCATGTTTACATCTTTTAAAAGTTAGAATGGATTTTATAAAGAAAATTTTATATGAAGGCAATCCATAAGATAAGATTATATTAGTACACCCTTTTATCTTTCTCATTCATTACATATATGTTAATAAATTTTATTAATTATTGATAATTATGTTATAAAAATAAGCTTCAAAAGGGAATAAGGGATAATGTATAAGGTTATATAAATATAAATTTATAAAAAGGAAAATATACGAAATAAAAAATGATCTAAGCCCTACGCGGCACTGGCCTCGTGAAAATTTTTAATTAATTTATTGCACATACTAATAAACTAATTACGTACATATTAACAAAAATTTCTAAATTATTAAAAGATATAAAAAAAATTATAATTGATTAACAAATGACTAAAAGAAAAATTATAACAAATCATTGCCACACCGGGGGGGGCATCGTGAATATTTTTTTTGGTATTATTTTACATAGTAAATAATTAATTACATGGTGCTTCATAAAATTTCAAATTAATGATTGATAATTATGTTTAAATAAAAAAAGCTTCAAAAGAAATAACTATTTATACTTTACAAAGAATATAAAAAAAATATTATAAAAACACCGTACCAAAATGAAAAAAATGATATTTACATAGTTCATATAAATATAAAATTATTAAAAGGACAAAAAAAATTTGAAGAATTACAAATTACGTTGTGCGGTTGCACCGGCCTAGTGAATTTTTTTTATGTATATAATTAATTACAAGGATCTTAATAAATTTCCAATTAATGATTGATAGTGACTATATTACACGAAAATAATTATATTTACGATTTTATTTATATTTTGAGTGAATAGTGTCGCGAGATTAAAAATTATATGAAATGAGTAGTGTATGTGGTTCCAGATTAAGCTTATTAATTTTGCGGAATTCATTTGGGCATTATTCCTAAAATTTAGAATGGATTTAAAAGCATTTGCTTATTGAATGCGAATCCATAATGATAAGATTTATCATGAATCCTATCTTTCTATGGTAAGACGTGGTTTTTAACGTAACTACCATATCTTGGCTTTTTTTGTTGAAAAATTTTTTTTTTATTTCGTGACATGAAATTAAACACATTATAGATTTTTATATAGCTCTAAGATATATTGCTAGAATATTATTTCAAACTGTTTCGTTCCAGACCTTGGGGAATTCCATTAATGAAGCTTGATATTTTTCTTTCAATGCTAAGGTCAGATGTGAATCGCTTAGATCTCCTTCAATTTTTTGTTGTGCAATCTTCATGATGACTGGGCAATTCAAATATAATATCTAAATACTGCAATCATAGCATTTAGATATCGCAAATAAGGTACTTACGCTAGATTGTCCCTTGTTTTGGGGGTGGTTGTTGCAACTCAAGCTTCGTGGACTCGTTGGATGTGTTTGTGACGACGATTCCACGCAACAACGACTGGGCGCGGGGCAGTCTATGTTATTGGTAGTGAAAGAAAGATACAGTGTTGCCTAAACCACCATAGCAGAAACAGAGGACTTATGAAATTTATTCTTAGTATGAATGATATATTTAAAGATAGATTATTTAAACCATTGAAATTATATTATTTCTAGAACCTCTCAATGCATGTATCTTACAAAAAAAAATTAGAATAAAAAATAATAATATGTGACTAATCTTTGACTAAATATGGATTACATATCGGGGGCTAGTCATCATAGCTTATGATGCAATTTTTAAGATATGATATGTTTCAGAAAAATGAAATGAATAATGCAAACTTTTTTATTAGAATTTCGGAGATGATACTATGCGATGATATATTCTACAAAAAATATACATTAAGGCATTTGCAATGGCGAAAATGGAAAGAACATTCCTCTTGCATAAGCTGTAATCTAAATTTTTTAAAGAAAGTTATATCACCATTTTATGGCCAGATATGACGAATTGTGTATATATAGTTATTATGAATATCTATATAATATGGGCGAACGATGCAAAAAGGGCAACATAGATAGATGCTAATTTCAAGAAAGGAAATTATAGCCCTAGAAATTGATAAGATTGTTTTTCCGGATTTTATTTTGCGCAGGCTTGACGACGCAAAGCTTTGAGCTCCAGCGAACGGCGGCTTCGGTGGGGGTTTATGGCACGTAACAGGAGTCCGCAAGTTGCGCGAGTTCAAGGGGGCGTGTCATATGGAACTGGAGGGCTAGTACTGGTACCCTAGCGTTTACTGCTGGCAGCATAATATTTCTGTGCTCTCGAGGATGGAATTCTTAAAGGAATCTTAAGCATATAAAAGAACATAGAGATAATTTAGGAAAAAGTATGGGATGAAATTCCTTGCCCTATTCAGCTCAACTCAGCGATTGCTACCTCACGATAGCTTCCAACACTTAGGAATAAGACACGGTGTATTCTCGTTTAATAAGGGATTTACTTAAAAAATAGGGCAACAAATTTGACTATGATTCAGCTAATTCAAAGTATATAAACTCGCAACTTAACTCTTGTAATTTTGCATCGCACATATTGGCAGTAGCACATAGCATACGCCTCTTTGAGGTAGAGTCTCCCGTTCTTTGGCACATGAAACGCATCACACTGGACCGGGGCGTAAGTAGAGCAAAAGATATCCCGCCCATTTTTAGAATAAAAAAACGCAGAAATATAAAACTTGAGACGGAAGACAACAATCTTTACCAACTAGCTTACATCCTTTCGCGCAAATGCGGTGTAAGCTGCATACTGTGAACAATTATGCGCTAATGGCGAGCTTATGATTATTCAAGCCCAATATACGTGCTTAGCGTAAACATTAGCATATTACTTTATGATAAGAAAATGTTACGTTGCATAGTCAATCTATCCGACTTTGAACAAAACTTGATCACTTTCCTGCCTGAATGTTGATTTATGAACAGGCAACAAGATGATCGTTCCAGCTAGTGGTAGGGTGCTAGAAATACATCGAGTAGTAGCTGAAAATGAACGGCAATCAATGATGAAAAAGCAAATAATAGGCTAGACGACGGGTAGCAAATGTTGAGTTATCTTAAAAAAAAAATTCAGCGTGATATAGAGGCTCGTCTGCGGATAAAGGCTGAACGTTATATGGATGCCTGCCTGAATGGAAGGTCGGCATCAGGTGGGCAGGCTAAACATAGTGGCTGTCAGGTGGACCAAGCGTCCTTGGCAGGATAGCGACGCTTGGCTTTGCAGTAGGGAGGTTTTCTGGTGCCCATGCAAGGGTACGCTCGTCCATAGTGGGGACACTGTGAAAAGCTTCCCGTCGCACAGGGACATCTCGGTTCCTGTGGGGAATCGCTTTCACGGAGTTACGCGTCCATTTAAATTTTTTTTTTTTTTTTTGGTCAATACTTCGACAGGCATCCTTTGTGGAACGTCTGTTGCGGGCCTTCCGATGGTCCTGCTTTATGCGTGTCGGAGCGCTTGGCTTTAACGGCCAGTTTGATTCTTCGAGTTTTATTGTTCATTCACGGGGAAGGGTGCATCAATAACGTCGATAATTATTGATCGGAAGTAGCGAACGTATAGTGGGCAGCACTTTTTATTATAATATTGGCCGATTTTGTATAATTTATTAAGAAATGTGATATTAGGAATATTTTTTTAATTCAGTATATTTTTTATATATATAACAGGATGTCTCAATTTTTTTCTTAGGCGTTACTTCTTATATAGATTTTAATCATATGTGAAATTTGATTGTCCAAGGTTGAGATTAGAACCTATTGGGTAGATTTAGGAAATATGGTTTGAAAGTTATGTGGTTTGCTGGGACGGAAATAATAGGTTGAGTAGATTTGGATTGAGGAGCC
>JAGVVM010008762.1:0-17628 GCA_019149425.1 Psidium friedrichsthalianum
TATTGCATATCAATTTCGTGGGCTTGGTGTAAAATGTAGCTACAGAGGCGTAAAAACGTAGCCTCGTATGCCTTGATGCGTTTGACGTGGGGTAGCTAGAGCGATAAGGTGTCAACCTGAGGCGTCCCACACACGGGTTGAGGCACAAAACCTGAGGCGTATGACGCGGGTCAAATTAGAGGCAGAAAAGGTAGTCTTGTGTGCCTTGATGTGTTTGACGCGGGGTAGCTGGAGTGATAAGGTGCCAACCTGAGGCGTCCCATATGCGGGTTGAGGTACAGACCTGAGGTGTCTACGACGCTGGTTGGACCTGATGCGTCTATACAACGTGGGTCAGATTGGCTTTCAAGCCAAGGATCAAGATGGAGCGTGCATGTATGAGTGATTGCTATGAACGTCCTAGATTGGACATGTTTTAATTAGAAGTTTAATTGCCATTATTGAGTCATTAACTGCTCGTGTTACTTTTGTGTTATCTGGATTTTGTGTGGTTTTGGATTGGACCTGTTATAAACGATTTACTTGCTTGACAACTCTATGGCGAGTTTTCTAAATTTGAACTACTTTGAGGTAATCGAATTTGGCTTAGTGATTTTGAGTGCCTGAGTTGGGACCTGAGAGTTTGGTTTGGGTTTGTTTGGCGTCTTGAGGAGGGGATTAGGGGTTAACTTGCTGAGATTTGTTCTCACATGTGATTTCCCTGCTTTCAGAATCTCGACCCCCACAATGAATGCAACACCGATAAGGTAGGGGATCTCGAAGGAAGTCAAAGACTGCGACTCAATCATTTTGGGATCAGATGGGAGGATGTACATAAGATACAAGAGTACTGTATGGATAAATGTGGGAAGAAGGCAGTGGCAACCCCACATGTATATAACCTGGATGTATGGAGTAGGGTGACTGAAGTTTTCATTTGTGTATAGGCGACGTCATCCTATTAGTTGTATGTAAAGTTTGTATATGAGTTGTAATATAAGGCTTAGCTTGCTGTAAAGGTTTAATTTGTCTCTCTCTATCTATCCCTTTTTGTATACAATGGATTGAAGGAGCTCGTTTCCGTGGGTTTTTTTCCAATTTAGGTTCTAATTTTTTTTTAACCAAAATAGGATAAAAAAAAACATATTTGCCGAATTGGGGCCCGCACGGCACTTAAATGCCGCACGAGCCCCGCGTGGCAGTCAAAATGCCGCGCAGGCCCGCGCGGCATTCAAAGTGCCGCGTCGGGCCCAGCGCGCACTTTAAATGCTGCGTGGCCCGCGCGGCATTTTAGTGCCACACGGGCCGCGAGGGCCTGTGTGGCCCAATGGCACGCGAGGCCTCTTTTTTTTTTTTTTTGCTTTTTTTCAATAATTTGTTATGTATTTTTAATTATATTTAAAACATTTATATTTTTATAAATTATTAAATATAAATTTTTATTTTGAGGTTTATTTTTATAACATAATTTATCAATAAATAATTAAAAAATTTCTTAAGACATATGTAATTAAATTTATTTAGTTCGTAAAAAATGAAAAATAAATA
Source organism: Psidium friedrichsthalianum (assembly GCA_019149425.1). NCBI lineage: Eukaryota > Viridiplantae > Streptophyta > Magnoliopsida > Myrtales > Myrtaceae > Psidium > Psidium friedrichsthalianum. Next base: position 1,528 of record JAGVVM010008762.1, read on the forward strand.
TTCAATTAAAATTTATTTTTTTATTTATATAACGTTGTAAATATAAATAATTAACTTATTAAGATAAATTTATATATAATTTTTATTAATTATTTACATACTAAATTAATTAATTACATACATATTAATAAAATTGATAATTATACAATATAAAATTATTTAATATAAAAATACCAAAAAAAAATTCGAAATTAAGAAAAAATAAAATTTTCAATTAAAATAAATTATTTAGTATATAAATAACTAATTATTTTTTATGTAAATTTTTATTAATTATTTACATACTAAATAATTTAATTACATACATATTAATAAAATTTGTAATTAATTATTGATAATTATGCTATAAAAATAAGCTTCAAAAAGAAAAAAATTATATTACAAAGTTATATAAATATAAAATTATAAAATATGTAAAAAAATGAAATTAAAAAAAGCTAATTAATTTATTTAGTGTGTAAATAATGAATAAATAAATATTGATATAATTTATTTATATTTATATAAATTTGTGAATATAAATAATTAATTTATTTTCATAAAATTTTCAATTAATAATTTTATTTATTATGTAAATAATTAATTAATTTATTAAGATAAATTTTTATTATTTACATACTAAATAAATAAAAATTTATATAAAAATTTATCTTCATAAATTAATTATTTTTTGCATACTAAATAAATTATATTAATTGGGATTTTTTTAATTTCGTATTTTTTTCTTAGTTTTATAATTTTATAATTATATAAATATTTAATTTTTTATATCTATATTGCTAATATTATTTTTTTCCTTTCAAGCTTATTAATTTATTTAGTATGTAAATAATTAATAAAAATTTTATATAAAAAAATTATCTTCATAAATTAATTATTGTTTGCATACTAAATAAATTATATTAATTGGAATTTTTTTTAATTTTGTATTTTTTTACTTATTTTTAGATTTTTATAATTATATAAATATTTAATTATATATATTTCTAATATTATTTTTTCCTTTTCAAGCTTATTTTTATAACATAATTATCAATAATTAATTAAAATTAATTTATATACAAATTTATATAAAAAATTTATCTTAAAAAATTAATTATTTATTTACATACTAAATAAATTATATTAAATGGTAATTTTATTTTTTTAATTTCTTATTTTTTATTTTAAGTATTTTTTTATAATTTATATTGATATAATTATTTAATTTTTTATGTCTATATTTATAATATTATTTTTTCCTTTCAAGCTTATTTTTATAACATAATTATCAATTTTATTAATATGTATGTAATTAATCAATTTAGTATGCAAATAATTAATAAAAAATTATATATAAATTTTATCTTGATAAGTTAATTATTTATATTTGCAATGTTATATAAATAAAAATAAATTTTATGAATATTTATTTATTCATTTTTTACGAACTAAATAAATTAATTACATATATATTAAGAAATTTTTTAATTATTTATTGATAATTATGTTATAAAAATAAACCTCAAAATAAAAATTTATATTTAATAATTTATATAAATATAAATGTTTTAAATATAATTAAAAATGCCTAACAAATTATTGAATAAAAGAAAAAAAAAAGGGCCTCGCGGGCCATTGGGCTGGACGGACCCGTGCGGCCCGTGTGGCACTTAAAATGCCGCACGGGCCCCAATCTGGGAAATGTTTTTTTTTTGCCCTATTTTTGGTAAAAAAAATTTTGGTACATAAATTGGAAAAAACCCTGTTTCCGTTGCCTAAGGAACTCTGAGGTCGTTTGGTTACGGCGAGTCTCCTGAAGCCGTCGTTTTCATGAACCATTCGATCGTATAGATATGATAGGGATGTCGCGAGGCTGGTGGGATCGGGATGTGAGACGGGGACCAATTCAATTTTACCCGTCAATACTTTTGGTATTATAATTTATTTTCAGAAGAAAAAACATGAATGTTGTCTCATTATTTTTTATTGGAGTAAAAACACGCTTATTTAAAATGCTCCGAACATGTATTTCAGATTTACTTGCTTTTATATTTGTGAAAATCGAACCACAATTTCTTCTGTTGAAAAAAAAATGTGGCTATATTACGCGTGTAAGAAACTCAGGAGATCTAACTGGTTATGCTTTTCTCTTTCGTGATTGTGCTATAACAGTTTCAATGACTTACCACGAAAAGTATATGGCCTTATTAGAAATTGTTACCTGAATTATAAGCTAGTGGATTGAGAGATTAGGTAGTCTTTTTTTTTTTGTAGATCAACCGAATTAATTTACTACTAGAATTTGGACTTTGCCGATGCACTGGACCAATTCAATTTTACTGGTCAAGGCCTTTGGTATTATAATTTATTTCAAAAGAAAAAACATGACTTGCTAAAATACATGAAGAATTTAAAAAACAACAGAAGTATTTATAGAATACCACAAGGCATGCAAAAGTCACTTACAATAGTAGTCACCAAAAGACTATTATGTTAGCAAAACCTGTTAAAAAAAAGCATTGTATTTTTGTACATTTTTAGCGAAATTCCATGGAGAAGGTAAGGTAGCTGTGGTGGATTGATTATACAATCCTCCGATCTTCCAGAAAGTCGATTCATGCCCTGTAAGGTGACAACGAAGCAGAGCAAGCCTGACTAGAAAACGTCTATAATGTATGTTTGCCTTGACATCACAATATGAAAACGACTATTTTTTTGGATAAAGAATGACTCTAAATAATATTAGGGTTGTCAACGAGTCGGTTCGTGTATAGCTGGTTCCTTTTGACAGCCCTAAATAAGACCCCAAGGCCTTGGCTATCTTCCAGGAAGGTGTAGGATTACAATTCTATTGGCTGTCTGCCTTGGACAATTATGCAAGGTGAATTCAAAATAATAATTCTAAATTAACTAAAACCATCTTCCAGGAAGGTGTGCCCGGAGACTTTTGCTTCGGCCATTGACTTAAAAAGAGCAGACCGACCGCTAAGCATCTACTCACTTCGGGCATTGGTTTCCCAATTTGGCTTCTGTCTTAATTCAACTGTTGAATTAATCCCTTCGCGCGGTAATTAATGCCGGGGAGTACCTTCAGTCGTATTTCCAGGTGAGTCTGCTCTAGATTAGTGAATTTCTTTACCCTAAATTTTCCCGCGCGCTCCTTGTAACTTAGATTACTGGTAAATTTATCATGACTGTTTATCCCTTGTTGCTTGACAGCGACGGTAGTTCCCAATCAACTTCGCAGACGCCGTCACGGACCACCCAAATGCCCTCGCACTCAGTCAGGAATGCGCCGTCTACCATCCAAATGGCCTCACATACAGTTAGGCCGCCGCTGTCTACCGTCCTAAGGCCCTCATATTCAGTTAGGCAGCGGCCGCCGACCATCCAAATGCCCTCGCATTCAGTCAGGAATGTGCCGTCTACCATCCAAAGGGCCTCACATACAGTTAGGCCGCTGCTGTCTACCATCCTAAAGCCCTCATATTCAGTTAGGCGGCGGCGGCCGACCATCCAAATGCCCTTGCATTCAGTCAGGAATGTGCCGTCTACCATCCAAATGGCCTCACATACAGTTAGGCCGCCGCAGTCTACCGTCCTAAAGCCCTCATATTCAGTTAGGCAGCTGCCACCGACCATCCAAACGCCCTCACTTACTGTTTGGCCCTCATACGGTTTGGCGGACCATCCAAATGCTCTCGAATACAGTTTGGCAGCCACCGCCAACCATCCAGATGCCCTCACAAGCAGTTTGGCAGCTGCCAACGTCCGTCCAAATGGCCTCACATACGATTTGGCAGCCTCCGCCGACCATCCAAACGCCCTCACATACTGTTAGCCAGCCGCCGCCGCCGCCGCCGACCGCCCTACGATACACGCAATCAAGTGGATCAACTCGTTATCAGACCATTTCGCCCTACCATTCAGTTAAGCGGGTGTTGTCTACCGTCCAAACGCTCCCACATACTGTTTTGCAGCGGACAATCAAGTGGATCAAGTCTTTATCGGGCAACCACGCGTAATTTGACGTTTTCAGAACAGAGAATGACTCATCTTCGTGAGTCCTTTCCTCGTGAAAGAAGAGTTTATGCCGAGCCGCCAACCAGTGAGAACGTCACAGGAGCAAACTGGAATTTGTATGACAGAATTAATTTTCTTGTTGTTTTTTCGATGCATTGCTTCCACTATTTAAGAGGTTATTCTACTTTATTGAGTGCTTTACATATTTGTGTGTGTGCGCGTGCGCGTGTGCTGTGGATCTATTTTCCAGACAATTTAAATGTTTAGTACGAATATAGCAGTGGAACACGGCACAATTCCTTCTTGTGATGTCAAGAAGATCATTTTTCAGGACCTCTTGACGAAGAAGATCATTGGTCGGGGCCATGAGCGTGGTGGTCTCTATTACTTGGGGATTCCCACCGAATCTGCTATTCTTTCTGCTGCAACCTCTTCACCTCATCTTTGGCACGCCCGCTTAAGGCATCCATCTGAGTCAGTTTTATCTACTTTGCAACAAATTTTATGTTTTAGTTCAGCAAAACAATTAAATCTATGTGATGCTTGTCATTTATCCAAGCAAACCCGTCTGTCTTTTGGTTCTAGCACTATTACTTCTTTATGTTCTTTTGAGCTTATTCATGTTGACATTTGGGGACCTTATTCTCATTTTACATATAAGACACATCGTTATTTTTTATCTATTGTTGATGACTATTTGCGCTATACTTGGATTTTTTTGCTCACTTTTAAGTCTGATGCAATTGATTCTTTGATTCACTTCTTTGCTTTTGTTGACACTCAATTTCAAACTAAAATCCAAAATGTTCAATCTGATAACGGGACTGAATTCCTTTCCTCTCGCTTGTAAGAGTTTTTTTGTACCCACAGTGTTCATCACCAGTGCAGTTGCCCTCACACTCCTCAACAAAATGGAGTTGTTGAGCGTAAATATCGTCACTTTCTCAATGTTGCTTGTGCATTGCGTTTTCATTCTGGCATGCCTCTTCATTTTTGGGGGGACTGTATCTTAACTGCTACTTATCTCATTAATAGACTATCTAGTCCTCTCCTACATAATAAAACCCCGTATGACCTTCTCTATGGCAAACTACCTTCCTATTCTCATCTTCGTGTATTTGGCTCGTTATGCTACGCTTCTACTGGTCATCTTCACTCCGATAAATTTGGCCCCCAATCTCGCCGATATGTTCTAATTGGTTACCCCATAAACCACAAAGGTTATTGTCTCTATGACCTCCAAGACCAAACAACTTTTACGAGTCGTGATGTCATTTTCTATGAATAAGATTTTCCTTTTCGTCAAACCATTAAATATGCCACAACCGAACAGACCCCAGTAGTTCCATTACCCATACCCGACCTTGGTGAAACATCCACCCCGGTACTTGCATCAACCTCATCTTCTCAACCTTCTGCACCCATAACCGCACCATTACCCATTGAACCTGAAGTCGCGCCTCTGCCACCTCCCCAATGCCATCCACCCAGGTATCTTCGGGACTACCACTGTGCTGTTGTGGCCTCCGATCAATGCTCTTTGGACTCTAAGGTAACTGAATCAGGTATTCTTTACCCCTTATCTAAAGGTTTATCATATTCGCGCATTTCACCCACTCATCGCTCTTTTTTAGCCTCCATATCATCTAAGCGGGAACCTGAAACTTATGACGCTGCATGTCAATCTCCCAAGTGGCGGGAGGAAATGTCTTCTAAGATACAAGCTCTTGAACAAAATGACACTTGGGAAATTGTTCCTCTTCCTCTTGACAAACACCCCATTGGATGTAAATGGGTTTACCGAATCAAATATAATTTTGATGGCACCATTGAGCATTACATGGCTCGACTTGTTGCAAAGGGTTACACTCAAACAGAGGGAATTGATTACCATGACACCATTGCGCCCGTTGCTAAAATGGTAACTGTTCATACTTTATTAGCTCTTGCTTCAATTCGTCATTGGCCTCTCTATCAACTAGATGTGAATAACACTTTTCTGCATGGTGATCTTGATGAAGAGGTCTACATGAAGTTTCCACCGGGTTTTCATACTAAGGGGGAGAATTTAGTCTGTCGGCTTAAGAAATCTCTCTATGACCTTAAATAGGCATCGAGACAATGGTTTGCTAAATTTTCTTCTGCACTACTTGATGTCGGTTTTCAACAGTCCAAGGTAGACTATTCATTTTTTACATTGGTTTGTGGCTCTTTCTTGACCATTGTTCTTGTTTATGTGGATGATTTGGTGATCACGGGTAATGACGATGTTATGATTCAACTTCTCAAGCGATTTCTTGACACACAATTTCATATTAAGGACTTGGGCACTCTCAAATACTTCTTGGGCATTGAAGTTTCTCGTCCCAAGTCTGGGATTTTCTTGTCACAAAGGAAATATGCTCTTGATATTTTATCTGACGTTGGTCTTCTTGGAGGACATCCCGTTGATACTCCGATGGAACCCAATATACAGTTTTCAGACTCCTCTCCAACTCTTAAGGATCCAGGTTCATATCGACAACTTATGGTAGATTATTATATCTTACAATAACTCATCTAGATTTACTCTTTGTAGTGCAACATCTTAGTCAATTTATGCACTCTCCTCATGAAGACCATTGGAATGCCGCCCTTCGCATTATGTGATATCTCAAGCATGATCTTGGCACTGGTTTGTTCTTCCCATCCAATTCTAGTCTCCAGCTTAATGGTTATATAAATTCTGATTGGGCATCTTGTTCCACATCACGACGATCTGTTTCTGGTTATTGCATGTTTCTTGGTTCTTGTCCCATTTCATGGCGTTCCAAGAAACAAGTCACTGTTGCCCGTTCCTCTGTAGAAGCTAAATACCGGGCTATGGCATTTGCCGCATGCGAAATCACATGGCTTCACATACTTCTCTCGGATCTCCATGTCAACACTACCACTGCTAATCTTTTTTGTGATAATAAAGCGGCTATCCACATCGCCACTAATCCTGTCTTTCATGAACGCACCAAACACATTGAGATTGATTGTCACTTGGTTCGTGAAAAGATTCAAGATGGCACTTTGCATACTCTTCATGTTCCTAGTCACTCCCAACTCGCAGACTTGTTCACAAAACTAGTCACACGTGATTTATTTTGTAATTTTAAGAACAAGTTGTTGACATGTTTACATTCACCAACTTGAGGGGGAGTATTGGTAGATTAGGTTTATACTAAAGGGCATAATTATCTTTGTAATGTTTTAGCCCTAAACCTTATGTATATATTGTAAATTACTTAATCAATGTAAGCAGTTCGATGTTCGCCCAAACTCTACACAGATTTACTTGCTTTAATATTTGTGAAAAACGAACCGCAATTTCCTCTGTCAAAAAAATATGTGACTATATTACGCGTGTAGGAAACCCAGGAGATCTAACCGGTTATGCTTTTGTCTTTCGTGATTAAGCTGCAAACGGTTTCAATGACGTACCATGAAAAGTATAAGGCCTTACTAGAAATTGTTGCCTAAATTATAAGCTAGTAGATTGAGAGATTAGGTAGTCTTTTCTTTATTTTTTTAGATCAACCCGAATTAATTTACTACTAGAATTTAGACTTTGCGGATGAATGGGACCAATTCAATTTTACTCGTCAATACCTTTGGTATTATAATTTATTTCAAAAGAAAAAAAACATTACTGTTGACCCAATATTATGAGCCGTAGTTGACAATTCCTCCCTGTATACTTCTTCTCATTATTTTTTATTGGCAGAAAAACACACTTATTTAGGAAGCTTCGAACGCGTATTTCAGATTTACTTGCTTTAATGTTTGTGGAAAATGAACCGCACTTTACTCTGTCCAAAAAAAATGTGACTAAGCAGTTATGCTTTTGTCTTTCGTGGTTGAGCTGTAAACGGTTTCAATGATGTACCATGAAAAATATATGGCCTTACTAGAAATTGTTGCCTAAATTATAAGCTAGTGGATTGAGAGATTAGGTAGTCTTTTTTTTTAGATCAACCCGAATTAATTTACTACTAGAATTTAGACTTTGCAGACGCACGGGACCAATTCAATTTTACTCGTCAATACCTTTGGTATTATATTTATTTCAAAAGAAAAAACATGACTGTTGTCTCATTATTTTTTATTGGAGCAAAAACACGCTTATTTAAAATGCTCTGAACGTGTATTTCAGATTTACTTGCTTTTATGTTTGTGAAAATCGAACCACAATTTCCTCCGTTGAAAAAAGAAGTGACTATATTACGCGTGTAAGAAACTCAGGAGATCTAACTGGTTATGTTTTTCTCTTTTGTGATTGATCTATAAACAGTTTTAATGACGTACCATGAAAAGTATATGGCCTTATTAGAAATTGTTACCTGAATTATAAGCTAGTGGATTGAGAGATTAGGTAGTCTTTTCTTTTTTGGTAGATCAACCCGAATTAATTTACTACTAGAATTTAGACTTTGCGGATGCACTGGACCAATTCAATTTTACTGGTCAACGCCTTTGGTATTATAATTTATTTCAAAAGAAAAAACATGACTTGCTAAAATACATGAAGAATTTAAAAAACAACAGAAGTATTTATAGAATACCACAAGACATGCAAAAGTCACTTACAATAGTAGTCACCAAAAGACTATTATGGTAACAAAACCTGTTTAAAAAATGCATTGTATTTTTTGTACATTTTTAGCGAAATTCCATGGAGTAGGTAAGGCAGCTGTGGTGGATTGATTATACAATTCGCCGATCTTCCAGAAAGTCGATTCATGCCTTGATAACGAAGCAAAGGAAGGCTGACTAGAAAAAGTCTATAATGCCTTGACATCACAACATGAAAACGACTATTTTTTTGGGTAAAGAATGACTCTAAATAAAATTAGGGGTGTCAACGAGTCGGTTCATGTATGGCTGGGTCCTTTTGACAGCCCTAAATAAGACCCCAAGACCTTGGCTATCTTCCAGGAAGGTGCAGGATTATAATTCTATTGGTTGTCTGCCTTGGACAATTACGCAAGGTGAATTCAAAATAATAATTCTAAATTAACTAAAACCATCTTCCAGGAAGGTGCGCCCGCAGACTTTTGGCTTCGGGCATTGATTCAAAAAGCAGAGCGAGCGATCACTTCGGGCATTGTTCCCCAGTTTGGCTTCCGTCTTAATTCAACTGTTGAATTAATCCCTTCGTGCGGTAATTAATGCCGGGGAGTACCTTCAGTCGTAGTTCCAGGTGAGTCTGCTGTAGATTAGTGAATTTCTTTACCCTAAATGTAACTTAGATTACTGGAAAATTTATCATGACTGTTTATCCCATGTTGCTTGACCGCGATGGTAGGTCCCAATCAACTTGGCAGACATCGTCGTGGACCACCCGAATGCCCTCGCACTCAGTCAGGAATGTGCCGTCTACCATCCAAATGGCCTCACATACAGTTAGGCCGCCGCTGTCTGCCGTCCTAAAGCCCTCATATTCAGTTAGGCAGCGGCCGCCGACCATCCAAATGCCCTCGCATTCAGTCAGGAATGTGCCGTCTACCATCCAAACGCCCTCACATACTGTTTGGCCCTCACATACGGTTTGGCCGACCGACCAAATGCTCTCAAATACGGTTTGGCAGCCACCGCCGACCATCCAAATGCCCTCACATGCAGTTTGGCAGCAGCCGACGTCCGTCCAAATGGCCTCACATACGGTTTGGCAGCCGCCGCCGACCATCCAAATGCCCTCAGATACTGTTTGGCCCTCACAGACGGTTTGGCCGACCAACCAAATGCTCTCAAATACGGTTTGGCAGCCACCGCCGACCATCCAAATGCCCTCACAAGCAGTTTGGCAGCCGCCGCCGCCGACAGCCCTACGATACACGCAATCAAGTGGATCAACTCGTTATCGGATCATTTGGGCCCACCATTCAGTTAAGCGGGTGTTGTCTACCGTCCAAACGCTCTCACATACTGTTTTGCAGCGGACAATCAAGTGGATCAAATCTTTACGCGGCAACCACGCGTAATTTGACGTTTTCAGAACAGAGAATGACTCATCTTCGTGAGGTCCTTTACTCGTGAAAGAAGAGTTTATACCGAGCCGGCAGCCAGTGAGATCGGAATTTGTATGACAGAATTAATTTTCTTGTTGTTTTTTCGATGTATTGCTTCCGCTATTTAAGAGGTTATTCTTCTTTATTGAGTGCTTACATATTTGTGTGTGTGTGTTGTGGATCTATTTTCCAGATGTTTAGTACGAATATAGCAGTGGAACACGGGACAATACCTTCTTGTAATGTCATTAGATCTGTTTTGTGAATAGGTGTTCTTGCCTCCACTTGGTCGTCCGATGAGTGATGTCACGCCCCGATCCTCGGGCACGAGTTATCTCTACCAAACACCTCAAGCCGGAAAGAATAGCGTCTCAAGCACGCTAACGACCAAACCAAAAATCTACGCATGCAGAAACGTTTTTAACACTCCCAACAATAACCAAACAGGGATAAGAAAGTAGGAAATTTCATTCCCATAAATTTTAACTAGGTATTTTTAATACAATAACCAAGTAGAGGATTGCTAACCATATGGAGCTATGTAGTATAAATATAACCCCATTTTTCAGGGTGGCTCCCTAAGACCAACAAAAGGATAGGTGGGTCGGGAAGGGTTAGCTAATCATCTACTCCAAAAGAGGGGCTACTACTCCATCATCCCCATTTTTACTCTGAACATGAAAAATAGTAACCACAACAGGGTGAGAAATAAATCTCAGTAAGTCAACGCCTAAGCTCGGATAAGAAGATTATTCGTTTAGGCGTCCCAATTAATAATATACTAAATCAACCCATAATTTTTACAAAAATATCAGCCCATTCAAGTTTTCTCTTGAAATCATTTCTTGGTAGTCACAGGGTTCATTGCACACGGCTGGTGTGACTTTACACTACTACTGGCAGTGTTTTCTGATAGTCCGTAAGATTCGTACGACTGGCACGACACGGTACTATTAAGAAAATAGAAGACGACTAGTGTGACTTTACACTATGACTGGCAGTGTCTTTTGATAGTCTGTAAGATTCGTACGAATGGTACGACACGGTACTGTCAGAAAAATAGCATATGACTGGTGTGACTTTTACACTACTACTGGCAGTGTCTTCTGATAGTTCATAAGATTTGTATGATTGGCACGACACGCTTCTATCAGGAAAAATAACACACGACTGATGTAACAGAGCACTACGAATAGCAGTGTCTTTGATAGTCGGTAAGATTCGTACAACTGGTACGACACGGAATTACCATGATAATACCGTACAATTGGCATGGATTTTAAGACCATTCTGTGACCACCTTCATGAGTTATAAAATCCGCCAATTTCCAATTTTTCTAGCTCAACATTAATAATCAATTTATTGTTCAGTCTAATAAAAATCACTCCAATTATTTGGCAATCCCATGTCGATCTCGACCTCAAGCAACCGGCCACGAAAATATCATAATAATTCCAATTATTTAAATGAACAACCACCAATGGCTACCAGACTACCAATCAGTCAATCAAACAATTCATTGGTCACTCGGCTTTATTTCATCACTCGCTCGTGATCATAAATTTAGTCAATCAGTCAATCTAATTTTCAATTAGCCACCGATTATTTTAGTACTCGGTCTAACTTATTTAATAGTGAACATTTAACCTAAACCCAGTCTCTAGCTAATCCGGCCATGATTAGACTACTCAAATGGCTAATTAAAATAATTAATTTACTAATTTAATCCCAAACACAATTAACGCTTTAATCAAGGATTAGAAGTCAACTCACAAATGTTGACTAATCCGACTGGCAGTGGCGAACTTCGGCGAGTGGCTACGACAAAAATGACGACACTCTTGGCTAGTCGACGATGAGCTTAGCTGTTCTAGCATCGGGTGTTGGAGTGACGGCGAGCTCATGAGCTCGCAACGATGCTCAGCAAGACAAAGGGCTGGTGGTGGCTGGTGAGGATGAGCTGGAGATGGCGAACAGAGGCTGAAGACGATAGCAGTAGATAGGTTGGAGCTACAACGGTGGCTAGACTCGCAACAGGAGGTAAGCTGGAGGTTGACACGGACGGGCGGGTGAGCTAAAGGACGACGGGCTTGTCTAGGCGGAGCAGCGGTGGCAATTGAGTAGCAGCAGATTCTCATGCAGCCGACAGGAGGACGAGTTACAGCAACAGTAGGAAGAGACAAGAGGACCAGCAATAGCAGAACAAGCAACTTGAGAAGAAACAACAGCAGAAGAAGCAACTGAGAAGAAACAACAGCAGAACAAGCAGTGGCTGAGAAGCAGCAAGCAGCAGCAGAAGATGTAGCAGCAGCATGAGCAACAGGTGGCATGCAGAAAGTCACCAACGGCAGCAGAACAAGTAGAGGAAGCAGTAGCAGCCATGGCCACAGAGAGAAGACGTAGCAGCAGCACGAGCGGAACCAGCCGAGAGGAATGGCAAGCAAGCAAGCAGATTCAAGCAGCTGAGAGTGAAGGAGCAGCACACCTGTAAATGGAGCAGTCGCAGCAATCGCGGGAGGAAGAAGCAACAGTAGGTGAAGATTCAAGTAGAAGCAGCAGCAACGGGGAACATGAGGTGCAGCATAAGTTGGAGCCCATAGTTGAACGAAGAAGGAAGAGAGAAGAAAGAAGAAGAAGATGTGCTCAGTTGCAGCCAATCCTCTTGCGTGAACAGCCAGGGGGGAAGAAAGTCAACAAAATGAAAGTAAGGACGAGATAGGTGGGGAAGTGATGGGGTAGATTTCTTGGGAAGGGTTTTGCAGAAATGGTGGGGGCCAAAGGTAGAGAGAGAGCATAGAGACATTGGGGAAAAAAGATGTTCTTAATTGGTCATGTACAAAGGAAGGTAAGTAAGTAAAATGATAGCAAGAAAAAATCAAGTCAAGGTCAAATCGAATCCTATTAAATCTCTTGTCCCTTGTGCAAAAATTTGGAAGCAAAAGATTAATTAGAAAATTTGGGACTGATGAGAATTTTGGCACAATGAATGGGGATATTTCTAGGATTTACGCGACGAGAATTCGGACACGATTGGGTTCGTCGCGAATGAGAAATCTTACTGTACGAAATGGAAATTTTTCTTCGGCGCGATCAAACGATATTCAAACTTCGGACCAGTGCTCCAACTAAGTTAATTTTCGCATCCAAAAATTGATCCTTTATTTCACAAAATCTAACTTTATTACGATTTCAAATCTGAAATTTCGGGGACGTCACGAGTGATATTTGCATCCTGCGGTTCTTGTGTTAGGCCCACCACCACCGAGGAAAAGTGATAGAAATCCATATGATATATGATGAATTTGTTTTCAGAAGACTCAAATTATCCTTGAACGATTGTCGTGTATTATAAAAATAAACAGAAGCACTAACTTTATTTGATGACGAAGAGGCTCACATGAGCTAGCTAGGTTGCTGTTCAACCAATGAAATGGCCGTAGTCATTAATCTAATTAATCGAATAATTTGAAGTGAAAATCCTGAGTGGACTGTCACATGTTAAATTATCAAACACTTAATGGCATGGAGATTTGAACATGTCCTTGTCCAAACGCAAAACTGATAGGATAAGATATCACAAGTGGCATAACTTTTACATAGCGCTCACTTCAATGTCAAAATTTTTTCGAGAGATCACTTGAGGGTCGCATTTGTTAAAAATCTTTTCCTGAGTGCCATCGATGATTTGTCTTGTCGAAAATCTGACATGACATTGATTATTATATAACATTCAACCATGCAAGGATGAACTCAGCAATAAGTCTCTACATGCCATCGTTAGGGATTTGTTTGCCACTAATTAAAGGAATTTGGGTAAAATTTCAGTGTGTTCTTGAAGAAATTTAAACCACAATCAATTTGCACTGGAGGGCAGAAACCAGGAAGAGCGGCGTTAAGATCGGGACACGAATCCAAGACCCAGGCTAATATATTGTCATTGTGGGCTAAAGAAGATCCCGTTGGGAAATGTTTCGAAGCTTGCTCAGCGATATGATTTCACAGCAAGGCCTTGTCTTCAATCTTCATTCTTGGCTTCATCTTCACAGCAAGTAATCCATCATATGGTGGATTGGGTTTAAATGGACTGATCCGAAATTGATCCATTTAACTCATTTTGACTTACTTTCATGCAATACAAATCTAGCAACTCATTCTCAACATGAACATATTGCTAAATGTTGAGATTACATCTCTGACCACTCTCTGTGGAAGAGAGGGTTTGCAAGAAGAGGGATCTGCTCAATCAATCAGAAGGAAAGGAAAGGAAGTCATAGAAGAAAACGATGTCTTTTGTCTGGTACACAAATATATTCTCTTGAAGATTTACTGTGAGTCTGGTGCACAAATATATTCTCTTGAAGATTTACTGTGATGAGAAGAAGAATCTGTGAAGGAATTTCTATATTTTTATTCCTTTATTTTTTCTGCTGAGGTGTAATTCATGTATTGGCTTGCTTTAGTTCTAGGTTTTTCTTTTGGTCAATAAATTGTAAAGATGAATGCTAAAGAAGACAAGCTCTCAGATGAAAAGTTTCGTGAGAATGAAGGAGATGGCTATGGAAGCAAGATTTTCTCTCTATTCTGCTTTAATATTTCCTTCTTTTATTCAATTCTTCACACTAACACTTCCCTACTTAACCAAATCTAGAAACCTGATTTTTTATAAATGGGCCATGCTTTTTCACTTCTTTTTTGGGTTAGATCATTCTCTTTTTTTTTTAAAAAATATTTTGACCAAACTATCCCTTCTGTGCCCACCACTACAAAAGTGATCCCTTTTTTCATTATTTTGTCAACTCTTTTTATTTTGTTTCTTCTTTTTTCGGTTGCAATCCCTCTTTCCTTCTTCTTTCTTTCCACACTTTGACGTCTCGATTCTCCTATTACAAATCATCTCTTTGTTTCTACGCCTCCCGACTCCTTCTTCTGCTTCCACAAACCTGTCGTCCACAATTTTCTTTTTATGGTCAATTTGCCACCCCCATCTCCTCCACACTTGGCACCAGCATTGGGGTTTCGCTAGTGACCTTCGTGACAGCCCCTTTCTCTGCCACTCTCAGTCCTTAACACCATGAAGGTAATGTTGAGAAAAAAAAAAGTACCGCTTATCTCTCTTCCCTTTTTTTGCATTTTTGTCTCCTCTTTCTTGCATAAGTGAGATTGTAGAGAAAGAAAAGTTGTCTCCGCCATTTGTAGGCATAAAAGTTGAGGGCAATAGGCACATTTGACTTAGTGGTCTAATTTGATTGTAGCTTTAGTGCATGTTGAAATAAAATTATGCTTTCATAGATTAATTCCTGGAACACACGCCTATAATGCTGCATTTTGTACTTTCATTTGTGTTACAAATGCTACTTTAGCCCTAATTGTAGTTGAGGTAAAGTTTAACTTGATTTCTAAACCACCATTTCGTAATTTTGAGCGTTTCTTGGGAATTCATCATTTGTACTTGTTTAACCACTCTTGCTTTCTTGTAATTAAATATTTTGGGTGTAAATACTTTGCTATTATAATTGTGACGACCTGAATTCCATGGGGGCATTTAGTGATGTCCGACTTGGATTATTAGAGATTGTAAATATTTTGCTAATGGATTCTGGTACAGTGAAGTATTTTTACGATGTGACATTTTTACCAGACCGTTAGCGAAATTTTAATTTTTTTTCGAAGCACAAGATCAGTCTCGACACGATTTGATTTTTGTTTCGAGCGTGAAGGCCTCGCCTACGTCACCCACCGGCCCTTAGAACCCCTATCTCAGACCTCGCCCCCCCCCCCTCATCTCTCTCCTCTCGTTGCATCATGACAATGCCACCTCCGCCGTCCCGAAGCACTCTCCATTCTCCCATTGCTCATCTCTTCCTGTTCCCTTCCCTTAGCTGGCCGGGGTTACATAAGAAAGGGGGGGAGGCATCTACGATGATCCAGTCCTGGAGATTCGGATTTCCTTGCCCTTTTTGCTGGTCTCTGTCGACCCGGGACGAGGACAGGGGTAGAGGCGCGACGCTCGTTATCTTCTCGTGCGTTCGCTTTTGTTCCCATGTTGGGTGGGGGGGTTAA
>JAGVVM010008763.1:0-26757 GCA_019149425.1 Psidium friedrichsthalianum
CCACTTACTAGACGTGGACCTAATTTAAAAGATAACTAGAATAAAATCTCCATGTTTCCAATTTTTGGTTTTCTCCTGCTTTACATGTTTACTTGGTATTATCGTGTGCGATTCCTAACCAAAGTAACGTACATGTCATTTTTGTCCGGCAAATTCGCGAAGCTTCTTTTTGCCTTCGAAAAAACACGAAGGTTGGGATGATCCCCGTTAAAACCAGTCAAGGCAAGGCCACCGTAGTCTTGCCAGTCGACAATATCCACCTAATCAGAGGGAGTGTCGTCATCGATGGCAAGCAAAAACTCTGGTCCCCCCCCCCCCCCCCCCCAATTCGCGATGATTCGGGTACGAGCAATGACAACCATACAAACCCAACTCCCTAATCGAAGAACGCAAATTGGAGGATGGGGCATGAAAACTAAACCATCCAAAGGATTGGCAAATACAGTCGTAGTCTAGGATAAGAAAACAAGATGAGAGAGAGAGAGAGACAGATCGTGCCATGAATCACCAATATCTAAGACAGAAACCACAAAATTCACGGCAGAAACTTGTTCCCAGATCCAATTTAGTTAGGAAGTTTCTAAATACAGCGATAGATTAATATGACAAAATACCCACCAACTGATCCGGTCTCCAAGGGACCTTGCAGCAAGGAGAAAAGGGACTTCTCACCTAATACCGAAACAATCTAACTGTGACCGGAAAGCAATCTTCATTCAACCAGACCTACTTGTCGGCGGGACCAACGCCACACAGCCTGAAAACACCGAACACTCCCAATGAGTTATACATATTCATCAAGTAGCCACACAGTAGGGCGTCTCCACCGGAAAGTTAAAATAAGGCAACTTAGTGATACATCCACCACTATGCTAAAAAAAGGGGATAGGCAAAGATAAGCCACTGAATCAGCAAATAGTTAACAACAGTTCTTGAGTGTTTAGAGCAAAAGAGAGTGGACAAATGCTTTGTACGCAGGATAAATGGACAAAATCAATAGGCACTGGATAGAAGGATGTCAGCCAACTTCGTCCTAGTTAGTATCCAAGGCAATTCTTGCCCCAAAAGTTTCGTCCTTACGGTAATGGTAATCTTAGGCGGATGGCGCCAGGGCTGACAGGCACTTAGTTAAGCTGCGCTCCCATGGTTGCAAGACCTTTTTGATGGCTTGGATTTACCAGGGACAAAAGGACAGGACAAATAACAAAAAGATCTTGGTTAAGAAATCTTAGGGCACAGGCACTGCAGTACAAAATGGAAAAGCTTCTGGTTAATTTTATAAAAAAACCCCAAGAAGCATTTTCATTGATACTGCAGTTGCATTGTGCCCATAAGATTTCTTAACCAAGATCTGTTGACTGATTTGATACCGTCCTTTTGTTCCTGGTAAATCAAGCCATCAAAAAGGATCTTGGCACACATGGAGCCGGCAGGCTTAAAGTGCTGTCAGGCCTGTACGGCATCCTGCTAAGATTCCATTTTACCGAGGACGAAAAAACTTTTGGGCAAAATTGCTGGATTACTACTAGGATGAAGGTGGCTGACATCCTTCTATCCAGTGCTATTGTTGTCAGTTATCCTGCGTACAAAGCATTTCCACTCTCATTTTGATCTAAACACTCCAAGACTGTTGTAAACTAATTTGCTGATTCAGTTGGCTTATCTTTGCCTATCCTTTTTAGCATGAGTGGTGATGTATCACGAAGTTGCTATTTTTAACTTCCATGGAGACGCCTACTGTGTGGCTACTTGATGAATATGTATAACTCATTGGAGTGTCGGTGTTTTTCAGGCTGTGTGCGTGGGTCGCCGACAAGTAGGTCATGGTTGAATGGAGATTGCTTCCCGTCACAGTTGGAGATTGTTTCGGGTATTAGGTGAGAAGTCTGTTCTCCTTCTGCAAGGTCCTTGGAGACGGATCAAGTTGGTGTGTATTTTGTCACTATAATCTAATCGCTGTATTAGAACTTCCCTAACGAAATTGGATCGTGAACAAGTTCATGCCGTGAATTTGTGGTTTCTGTCTAGATCATTGTGATTCATGGCACGATCTGTCTCTCTCTCTCTCTCTTGTTTACTTATCCTGGACTACGACGGTATTTTGCCAATCCTTGGATGTTTAGGTTTCATGCCATCCTCCAATTGCGTTCTTCGGAATTAGGGAGTTGGGTTGGTATGGTTTTCATTGCTCGACCGAATCACGCGGAATTGACCAGATTTTGATTGCCATTCGATGACGAGCATCCCTCTGATTAGGTGGATCTGTCGACTAGCAAAAGACTACGGTGGCTTGCCTTGACGGGTACGGGGATCAAATTCCCACCTTCGTGTTCGAAGGCAAGAAAGAGCTTCGCGAATTTGCCGACGACATGTACGTACTTTGTGTTAGGATCGGCACACGATAATACCAAGTAACATGTAAAAGCAGCGAGAAAACAAATTGAAACATGGAGATTTTATTTAGTTCATCTTTAAATTAGGGTCACGTCTAGTAGAGGGTTTTACTAAATTAGCATATTGCACTCTTGTACATCATTCAATTATAAAGAAAAAGAAATTTATATAGTAGCAGCTATTTATGAGTGTACACCCAAATTACTTAATAAAAAAATATAGGCTTAAATCATAAAAATTCTCTAGTGTTTAGGGGATTGCCGTCCTCTGAGATCCTTATCACGGCGGCTCTTTCGAAACCCCCGTTCGCAAGTGAGCGGAATCCACTTACCCTCCCACACACTCTCCGTCTTTTCTGTCTCTCTCTGTCTTTCTCTCTCTTCGCCGTCCCTCTCTCGTCTGTTGACCCCTCTTTCTTCTCCAATCTTGAGCTCGAGCCTCTGCCATTGTCGCTGCGGCCCCGCCTTTGGGCGCCAGATTCAAGGTCGAGCTCGGAGTAGCCATGGCCGAGGCATCCTGCCGGTTCGCGACCATCGGCCGCTAGGTGTCGAGCTTGCAACTGTTGGCGTATGGCCCAGTGAACCCAAAGCCCGAGCTCCAGAGGCTTGAGAGGCCATGGCAACTGCAAGCTCGAGGACTCAAGCAGTCCTCCTCATCGGCCTTGCTGACCAAGCCGGCCAGATCTAGTTGAACTACGCCGATGACACACCAGGATGGCCTAAGCCGCTTGTCCCGAGCCGTGAGCAGTCGCCCATGGCTAGCCACAGCCACCACCATCTTCATTGGAAATGTGTTCAGGTTATAAAAAAGGCAACGAAAGAGAGAGCGGGAGAGACCATGAATGTCAAGAGAGAAGAAGAGCGCGTTTCTCTTTTACTGGTGGGGGCCCGCTCGAAAACACGTGTGGCAAGGTGAATGGATATGTGGGACCACGTCAGCAATTCCCATGGATATGCAATATTTTCTCAACAGGGGCAAAGAGAGAGAAAGGAAAGAGATCACTAATGCCGGGATTGAGTACGCAATGGGTAACCATGAGCGGGAAAATTACTAAAAAAAGTCCAAAACCTATTATAATTGTGCCAATTCAGTCTTAATTTTTTTTTTTAGCCAAATGAACTATAAAATTTTTACAATTGTGCCAATTCAATCTACTTTACCGACCGGCACTGATGTGGATATTTTTCAAATAACATTTCAATAGTTTTATTTTTATATTTTTTTCCTTGTTTGTTTCGCTTCTTTTTCTTTTCCATACCGGTACCTACACCCTTGCCGGAGCTGCCGATCATTGGGCGAGGGTGGAAAAAGAAAGGAAAGAGAAAAAAAAAAGAAAATTAAAATATCATTAAAAATTATCCAGGTCAGCGCCGACAACGTCATGTCAGCGCCAGCCAAAAAGGTAGACTAAATTGGCATAATTGCAAAATATTTAGGACTCAATGCCGCAAAAAAAAAAAAAGAGTTAGGACTGAAATGGCACAATGCAATGGATTTAAGGCTCTTCTTCGATAATTCTCCCTAAAAGAGAGCTAGCTCGTTGTCAACACGCGCGTGCAAAATAGAAGGTATATGCAACGCAATATTGAGTTGTTTGTGACCACGAACCATGTTCATTCGTTATTACAGATTACCGACAAATTTTGTGCACATTTTAACGTTGAATTTGTTGTCGTTAGTAATGCCTCCCAGAAGGACCACACAAAGCTCGTGAATTGCCTTCGAATATGTTTGGATGTCGTTTTGCTATCGGCCGGTCACTGTCATTGAGCTGGTATTTTACAATCTTCCTCGTCACGTCACTCGCGACTTGCAACTTCATGGATTCACGAGCACCAAGCAAGCTCCGCGTCTTGCGTCCATGGCCTCCCGAAATCTCAACTCTGCCGCGCCATGCGCCTGGTCGGTCGCTGCTCTGTCGTCTTCTGCCGATCGGCGGACCTCGGAGGCGGCGGACGAATCGGGGGACGAAATGGCGTCCGGTTCTCGGCCTTCTCTTCGCTCGTTCCTCTCCCGATCAACTCCAATAATGTACCCGAACCAGCGAAGAATCCCATGTCCCGTGCTGTCCTATCGAGAATTCCTGGAGAGAAGAGGAGGACTGCTGGACGGCCGAGAGACACGGCTCGGGTGCGTGCGCGGCGTGTGCATGAACTGCCTGGAGGGGAGCGACCAAGTGAGGGAGCTTTGTTACTGCGCTCACGCGTTTCACCGCGGGTGCCTCGACGCTTGGATCGACCGGGGCCACGATACTTGTCCGATCTGCAGGGCGAAGCTATGGAGCGATCGGCCGGAGGAGCCGAGAGAGGGGGCGGATCCGTGGAGGGCAGAGAGGATGGTGTGTACTGTTTGGGGAGGATGTGGAGTTTCCGATGATCTTGATTGTATCCGACCGGCCACACACGACGAGGAATAGAGTTCACCAAAAGGCCTGGAGGAAGAAGATCCAAGGCGAATTTGTCGCATCAAATCACCAAAAGAAGATAAGAAATGAGAGCTGTAGCCTCGTTTTAGCAGAGGAATATGGGATGATGTCCACAAATCTAGCTTTGTGATGTGTCGGTCTGGTTATTCACATGTCAAAAACAGATTAAAGTCTCTTTATTCGAAAAAACTTCAAGAATATCCCCCGGGTGATTCTGTATCCCCCAAAATGGGAATCCACCTAAGTGGTGAAAAATCTTCCACCAAAAAGTCGATTTTTGGCTTCTTTTTTTCTCGTTTGGAAAATGGGTTCTGTGACGATTCAAGATAAAAAGTGTTTGAACTTAAGTACATAAAAAGAAGAATAAATTTTGCAATGAAAAGTAGATTGAACATGACTTAATCAATTGTCGTTTATTGGGAACAAGATCCTTTTACCAAATGTTCATCATCCATTAACCATGATTACAAACAAGCGGGAGTTGTTATATTAAGTAGAGTCACAGGCGCGCGTTTTCGAAATTTCTAGCGTTCTATTGGCATGCTACTTCCGATGCATTTAGAGTGCTTAACCATCACTTGAGTATGGGAGAATGATCAAACCAGTCATAAACTTATTACAATTGTGTTATGTTAATTTGGTATTAATTTTTTTTTCCAATTCAATCTTAAACCTTATGTAAATGTGCCAACTCAATCTATTTGGCTGACCGGCATGACGTGGCAAATTTATAACGATATTTTAATATTTTTGAATGTAGAATTATTTTTTATTTTAAATAATTCTCACCGGTGGCCGCAGGAGGCTACTGACCCAAAGCCAAAAAAAAAAAGAGAGAAAAAAAAAGCATAAAAATTAATAAAAAAATTAAAAACATTATTAAAAATTAGCCAAACTTGGCAAGAGCCGGCCACTGACGGTCGTTGCCGATCACTCCTCATCGGGCGACGGGATGCCTGCGTATTTTGTCAATGCCTTACCAAGTCCCGTTATTAAGTATTGGACGATATTTCATTGATTCTTGGCCGCCCACAGTGTATGGGCCGAACGCCCATATTCAGAAAGTACAAGACAGGCCCAAATCAAACTGGCTCCATGCCAACAGAGAAGCAGATAAAAAGATAGGGGGGGGGATATTAGACAACAGTGTTCCTGATCCGAAACCCAACCTGTGTTCCTCACCTCTTATTCTCAGACGCGAACCTCAATCGAAGGGAACAAAACCTTTCCTTTCTTCTTTCTCCGCCGGTTAATCTCTCTATGGACTGCTCGTCATCACCAACGCAATCCCCAAAATTTGATCTGATCGTCACCGGAGCAATAATCATCATCGCCGACATCGTTGATAATGTCACCGCCGCCACAACCCATCACCAAAAGCCACCACCACCTTCCGTTCCCCCGCCACCAACCCAGCGCCACCCTCCCTGAGGTCCTCTTCACTGCCCTCTCGGTCCTCTTCCTCTTTTCCCACCCCTCTTCCTCCTCCTCCTCCTCCACCGCTAAAGCCAGAGCTCTTAAGATCCCGGTTTTGTCCTGCCACTTAAACCTCCGGCGGTTCCTCAGAATCCCCACCATGTCTCGCCCCGGCCCTAAGATCCACCACCGCTTCGCCAACCCGCAGTCCTCTCCGACTGGCTCAAGCCGCGGCTCCCCTCCGAATCCTTCGCCTCCTGGGGCGTCAAGCCCGGCACCAAGAACGTCCACAACCTCTGGCTCGAAATATCCGAGGGCGAGACCTCGCTCGCCGATTCCGTCCCCCCGATCCGCACCGTCAATGTTGTCTCGGTCCGTGTCGTCGGAGCCAACGGCCGGGTTCTCGTCGAGTCGCGCCAGGAATTGTCCGACGGCAGCATCCGCCGTCGGTGCAGGCCCTTGTCGGAGAAGATGAAGCCGAGCGAGACCCCCGAGATGGCGGTGATCAGGCCGTGAGGGAAGAGTTGGGTTCAGTGATTCGGGTGGAGGCCGGGGTATAGGGGATGTTGTGAGGATTGTCCGGGATCATATAAGATGAAAGTGGAGGAGAGGAATTCATTGTCTTATCCGGGATTGCCGGCCTGTTACATGTTGCACTCGTTCGAGGTGGAGGTCGAGGGGCTGCCGGAGGACGCAGAGTTCTGCACGGAGGAGGAAGAGGAATACGAAGGTAGCGGCGATGCAGGTGTCGCGAACCGGGCGGTTTCCGTCAGGAGGCATTACTGGAAATGGGTGAGTGCCGATTCTATTGAATCTTGAATTCTAGTCCCTGGTTTGGAGGGTTGGGAGTTTTGGCGCTTCAATTTGACAATTTTGGTGTCTTTTCTTGGTTTTCTTTCTTATCTTTTTCCTTTAATGTATACGATAGAGAATAAGACATGATTCGGTAACGTATGAGGTTGATCCTTACCTGAGCTCGTCAAGATGTTTGTGCTCTGGTAATAGTTAATTAATAACTTGCATCTTCAGATGAATGCTGGTTGTACAGAGCTTTTTGGGCTCATGACGAGCCTGATGTAAATTCGCTCATGACGTCCTTATTTAGTGATATGACGAGCTTCAGTAATGTGATTCTTTAAGTTCTCATGGTGCTCTATTGCTTTCCACTTCCTGTACATCTTCTGAGGCCTCACTAAGATTGTATATATCGGAACCAGACAAGGTCAGGAACCATATAAGTGAGAACTTCAGCAATGGATTTTAATTTGATAAGAGAGCTTGAACTTGAAACTTTATGGTAAGCTTTAACCCTTCCGGTCACCCCTTGAACTTCCAGCTAAGAGGGAATTCAATTATGAAAGAAACTTCCTACTGAAATAATTTCGTGTGTAAGATCAGAAATAAGCTATTGCTGGAGTAAACTTTTGGCAAGCATCAGGATGTAGATGGGAGTGTGTTGGAGCACTAGAATAGGGACTATCGGATGTTCTCAGCCACCCTTCCTATAAGTGCCGGCCTTTGGTGTGTCGAGTGGCTGTGGACAATTGCAAATCAACTGTTTCAATGCAAGTTTGGGCGATTTGGCTGAAATCTGGCCAGTGACTATAAGGACCACTCGGGATCGGGTCTTGGTAACTCATTTTGGTTGGACATTTGGTCCGGCAACTTGCCTCATGGTCGTAGCCCGAAGTTTCAGCCAAATTGCTGTAGTCGACGAGATCTCGAGCTGATCAGAGAGGCGGAAGGGAGGGAGAGATTGATACTAAAAGCTATTGGGCTAGACGTGTTTGACAAGTAGTCGACTTCGTTGCAGGAAACGGGTGTGGCTTGGATAGGTCGACAATTTAAAAGCCACGTGTTGCTTGAAGGGAAAAATCTGCACTAGGGTCAGACATTGTATCACCTTGTTATATCCGAACGTATCCGGTTCGGAGAATGGCACCACAAGTTGAACGTCCTTTGTACTCTGGGCCAAAAAAGTTGACTGTCTTTGAATAGTATAAGTTATGATCATTTTGGGCTGGTGTGAGTTCTACTTGCGTAAAGCTTTTCTTGAAAGAAGATCTTTTGGTGAGCAGCTAGTGGTGAATATAATCACGTGTTCATAGACACAGACTTGAACCTGTTGCTGTCAGTGCAGTTTCGTGTTGGATATGGGATATTCTTCTTTCTGATCTCTATCTAGCACATGTTCACGCACGATAGTTTGACGACGTGCGGGGTTGGATATGCTGTCTTTTGGATTTTGATGAGAACGACGTTTCCGCGGCGGAATGTTCCGTCAGCTTGCCTCATGTCCTGAATTCTCATGTTACAGAGAAATCTGGTGAGACAGAAATCCAACTGAGAATAACTGGTGGTCTTGAGGATTTTTGATAGTTGTGAACTCTCTCTCTCTCACAAGACGACCAAGACACGTCTCTGTCTCACCGTAGGACAAAGCTTGGTAAACTTAAGATTTGAATTCGAACACGCTGTAGAATTCGAGCTCTGCATTTTACGTGATGTAGCTGATCCTCTGTTTAGGAATCTGAAGAGCCAACAGAGTGGTGTCCGGATCATGTCAGTTTTACCAAAGAGTCTGCACTCTCTTGTATTTGCAGCATCGTGTCGGGATTAGGCTCGTTCCGTGAAATTGAAATACCCGGTTAGCAGAACCAATCACAGTACAAAATCATTGGAAAAGCAGGATTTTTCTTTGCAGTTGGGATGATGAGTTTAGGCAATGTTCACTTGTTGATGGTGGTCTCCATTAATCTGCTCATTATTAAAGCTGGGCAATTGGCTAGGATGTGTGAAGATCCTCATCCAAAAAGCAGTTGTTTTGCCGCCTTTAATTTCTCCTTTTTCATTTCGATTTTTTCCCTCTTTGAATCTCATCTAGTGTCAACTTTTCCTTCTTTCTTGTGCAACCCAAGCAAAGAAGAACCAAAAGCTCAATACCCACTTGCAAAAGAAAGTGGAAAAAGCAGTATCCACAGACATATCCCCTCCCATTTCCACTCATCCAAAGCTTTGTATGAATGATGATACGCAAAGACAAGATAAAGAACTACGACGAAAAGCTGAACATGGATTTTTCATTCTCAAATACAATCACTAATTTCCTTTTTTTCACACCAAACCATTACCGTTCGCCAGAATGCTTACGAGACAGTATCGACAAAGTTTGGATATAGATCAGGAAGAGAACAACCAGACCCTGAAGATGTCAGTACATGTCAATTTTATCCGGAAGTCGAACACCAACTCCCCTGCTTCGAACTTAAGGGGGTAACCAGGGCGCCAGGCTGAAAGGCCATGACCACGACGCAATTGACATGGAGCGCATATTGCCTGGAAACCCAAGTCCCAACCTTCCACCGGAGTTGTCCGTTCACCTTGAGGCTCAACACTAGTTTCCCAGCCGTCTGATCTCGTCCCACTTGGTAACCGAGAGAAGCAGCTGCTGGAAGTCCGTTCCCAACCAAGGAAGTGGTCAGGAGATCACTGTGGTGATGCCCTTGATAGAAAGGAGGCAGAACGGATTCGACCGTTATCTGCTGGCCCTTATAAGCTGCGTAAGCTTGTAGGTCGTCGTAGTAAATCCCAACCTTTCCATTTGGATTCTTGGCGAGCAAAGTCAGTTGGATAGAGGAGTTGAGGCGAGGACTGGAGAGGTTGAGCTGGTTGATATCGGCTTCCTTGATAGTGAACTGAGGCTTGGCCGGGTGGAGGATGAGCCAAACAAGAACAGCCAGCGCGAGGAACGAAGTGAGGGTGGTGACAAACGCGAAAAGCAGCTTCTTGTAGCGTGGGTCGGTGTTGAGTCCTCGCCTTGCGCAGTGCTGCGGTGAACTGATAAGGACTCTAGACATTTGCAGGAACTGCACAAGATGAGTGGGAAGAGAGGAAGAGCGGAGGTGTTTCAGCAATGCTAAGGAACGAGAGAAGGGGGGGAGTTAAGTAAAGGGGTGCAAGAAGACAGAAAGCAGTAATAATTTTTTAGCTTTCATGCCTTTTCACTTGCAGATCCTCTTGTGGGTTCCAGTGGCCAAGGTTTGTGCGTGGCATACTCATCAGTCACTTGTAAGTCTTAACATGTAAAAGGCGATTCAAGTTCAATGTGGCAAAATCGTTTCTTCATCAGAAAGTTCTTGCGATGTTTCGGCATCTGAGACGGCTCTACTTCATCTGTTTGGATGGATGATACAATTCCGGCAACCCGAGTCCGTCCCTGCTGCACCCAATCGGCTCTTCGCTGTCAGAAAAAAGGGGTTGAACTAGGACGAGCTGTTGACCCGAACATTGTAAAGTTGGGCAGCTACGAAAGAGACCTGAATTTGTAATTCACCGGGCAAGCATCATCAGGAGCGGGTTTAATCCTGAAGGGTCTTTGATATTTCGTGATACTACAATCTTTAGGAAAGATTCCTGCTGTCTAGGGAAAAAAAAAGGATTTTTCTTTCCTCAACAATAGTTTTCGGCAAGAGTTGGCAAGTGTTAAAAAATATGGCTATAAAAGAATTTTACCGATAACCTGAATTATCAGTAACATATTGGTAACTTAGTAAAACTTTATGAAATTAAGGACTCCTTAGAATTTGCAAATTACCATCATTAGTCTATCTTACCAAGGCTTTAATTTTCCTACTATATATGAATTACTAATTGTTATTCGAGTGACTTACCAACTATTTTTTTTACCAACTCTCATTTGAGTTTACCAACTATTTAATAAAGTTTACTTAGCTTCTTTAAATTTATAAGCTTTTGTTACCGTTTATTAATTTTTTTTTTTACAAATGTCTTAGATTTATGAATTCATGCGCGGATTTACTAATTTTTCTTTATATGACATTAATTTTTTTCCCCATTAAATAACCAACTTTCCTTTTAGTTTCTTGTCAACTTTTTTTTTTTTGAGCTTGTCAACCTTTAAACTAAGTTGCCATCTTTTATTGGCCTTACTTGTCGATGCCTAAATTTACCAACTTTTTCATGAATGATCAAACATAATTAGAGTGACAACTAAATTTTCTCCAATTATAATTTGCATAACCAACTATTATTCGGATTAGTTATTGACCTTTACTTTGTCGAAAGGCACACCAACTTATATTATCTCCGACAAAAAAAAGGCTCATCTTATATCTTTGTAAGCTTTTATGTACCTTTTTTTTTATTAGCGCCTTGAATTTACTAACTATTATACAAAACCAACCTTTATTTGAGTGACAGCTTTTCTCTCTTTAAATTATCAACTTTTATTTGTTTTGTTGTTTTTTTAACTACTCAACCTTTCTATGAGTTACCACTTTTATTTGTGTTTACTAAACTATTGAAATTTTACCCTTGTTTTGTGGAAATTACCAACCTCAATAAATGTGCACTAACTTTTCCTCCCATTAGATCATGGACTAATTTTCTTGTCACCAACTTTATTGTAGTTAGTTGTCAATGTTTATTTGATTTTCTTAAGTTGACAATAGCTCTTATCTCTTATTTTTTTACCAGCTATTACCAACTATTAAAGATAATTACGAAAATTTATAAAACGGATCTGCTAATTTTTGTCCAGTTAAGTTATCTACTAGTTTAAAATTATGAACACTCATTTGTTTCCTTGGCAATATATTTATTTCCTTTTGTATAATTTACCAATTATTTTATAGAGTTGCCACTTTTATATACTTTACTTACCAACATTTTAAAGAAATTAATAACCACAATTAGAGCGATTGTCAACTTTTCTCCAAATATGTAACTGCGTAGTTTTGTATTACCAATGCTTATTTGAGTAGTTACCAATATTTATTTGGTTTTTTTGAGTTGCCAACTTCTCTAATCTCATAAAAAGAAAAATTATCTTATTATTTACCAACTTTTATTTATAATTGCCAACCCCTGTTAAAGTAACTTATTAATTTTTCTCTAATTAAATCATGAACTAATTTTGGGTTATTGATTCTCATTTGAGTTTCTTACTATCATTTTTTGTATTTTTTTTTAATTTACCAACTCATTAATTGATTTACAGTTTTGTTTGTTTTACTTACTAACTTTTTAAATTACCAACTCTTGTTAGAGTCACCATCCTCAATTAGAGTGATTACCAACTTTTCTCCAATTAAACTGCTTAATAAATTTGCGTTGCAAACTCTTATTTGAGTTGGTTATCAACATTTGTTTATTTTTTTTATTAATTTTTAATTTCTCTAATCTGTGACAACAAAAAATTATCTTTTCATTTCTGAACGTTTATTTACCTTTTTTTACCAACTTGCTAAATGTATCATTTATCATATCAAACAACCATTATTGGAGTGCTTTACCAACTATTAGTAAACCAATAGGCACAAAAATCAAATAAGAGTTGGTGACTAACTTAAGTGAAAGTTGGTCCTAAAATTAGTTAAAATTAGAGAAAAATTGATTAATTGCACGCATTTATAATTTCATACAAGAATGTGTGAATTTAAAGGATAGCTAAGAAAGGTAAAAAGAAATTGGTAAAGCTAAAAAATGATTAAATAATTGGTAAAATGAAAAGAAAAATAAATTTCATGTATAATTTAATTAGAGTTGGAAATTTCATCGAAAAAAATTGATAAGTCACTAAGGTCAGTAAAACGTAAAAAGTGTTGGTGAATTTAAGGGGTTACTAAGACATAAAAAGAAATATTTGTAGTAAGGAAAATCAGCTAATTAAAAAATAACTAAATAAATGTAGATAAGTTGTTCAAAGGAGAGTTGACAATCCAACACTATGTAGTACTTTAACTGAGAGTCGCACTAAGTAAAGTTGGTAATCTCTAAAACGAGTTTGTAAATCTGACGGACTACTAACACATACAAACGAAAGTTGATAACTGTCGGTAAACACACACACAAAAAAAAAATCAATTGCTATTTTAATCCGACAAAAGTTTATGAGGCGGCTCGAATTTGGATTAATAATTCAAGCAAATGAAATCAGAGCGTTGTGTATATAATTAAAGGATCCAACCTTGGATTGTTCTGCTGAACATTCTCGTTTATCATAGTGGCTTTCCTAGATCTCTACCCGCTTATCGAGGAGTAGAACCCCATACGATAGAGAGTATGAACCACTCAATATTTGCAAACTACGTAGTAGCCTTGTCTCAGTACAACCTTTCTTGGAAGTAGACGAGATGAAATTCGGAAACAGTTATAGCATTAGATCTGGAATCGAACAAGCTCAGCCTCACCTCAGGTGAAAATATATGCTTTGTCGTCTTGACGTGAATCTGCTAAGCCACTGGGCCGCAAAGTTTTCAGATGGAAAAAGCTGGACAAACATGTGCTTTCGAATCTGCTGCTTTCTAACAAAGAGTCGAAGCCGAGCAGATTTGACAATGGCGTTTTTGTGCTTTGGAGAGCAATGAGCATAAAGCGCACGAGCGAAGTGCATGACTCATGCACTGTCACGTTCTCTAACATGAGATGCAGTAGCCACTTGGATCATCGTCATCTTATCATCTCCACGATCACTCTTACGTGCGTTTTCGATTCGCCGGATCCTTCATAGTAATACTTTCGAAGTGTTTTTTTTTTTTTTCAAAAGTGCTTTTAAAATTGAAAATCCGTTTGATGATTTAACTTATGAAGTCAAAATCCATCTAATAAAAATTGCTACTTGTGAAAAAAAAAATTCCTACTTGTCAAATAATTTTCACTTGGAAAGTTTTTTTTCCCTATTTGAGAAGTTAAAAAAATTTATTTCACAACTCAAGAAAATACTTCTTGAAAAAAAAAAATCAAGAAGTACTTCTTGCCTCAACATCTTTTCATTATGCCCTTACCCTCTTTTCGACAATATCCGTCTCCGTCGACCTTCGCTAACTACCACCCACCATTGCCCGCGTCCACCGCCCCCCACTGCCACTGCTGACCACGTCGTCGCTGACCATCGCTAACCGTCGCCATTGCTCGCCGTCGCCCACCGCAGACCTCCTAGGGTGTCGCCCATTGTCCGATCACCTCCTCCTACCAACCACCACCAACCTTCGTCCATCACCACCCACGACCACCATCGCCGACGCTAACCGCTGAACATCGCCTGCCATCGCCCACCACAACCTCCTTCGATTGCCACCCTCCTTCAAGCCACCGGCCGTCGCCCACGACGCCACCATGCACACCACCGCGCCTGACTCGCCTACAACCACGCCCATCCTCGCCTACAACCACCGCCGCACGTTGACCACCCTCGCTCCTTGCCACCAACCATCAACCATCGTGCCGCCCATCGCTGCAATCTACTGTCGATCTCCATCGATCGATGTTGCTGTCTATAGCCGCTAGAGTAAAAACTAAAAATATTTTTTAACAATAAAATAATTTTTAAAAGAAATTTAAAATGTTTAAAAATTAATTAAAAGCATTTTCGGCCGCCGAATATAATTTTTCATAGAATATTTTGTGTTAATAATATTTCAGAAGTAAAAATTTTCAACCGTTAAAACTAATTTCTCTGAACAGAAATTAATTTCTAAGTAAAAGTAGAAAAATCTTCTGCTTTTGAGTAGAAGTAGAAAAATTAACTTCTAGATAGAAATAAATTTTTGAAGTAAAATGTTATCACGCGCGCCCTTAGAAACTTCCAGGAATTCGCCAGTTTTTAACACTGCAAAACCGTATACGCCGATAGCCGTAAAAGAAATCGATCAAGACAATGGCCCTCATCAAGCCTTGATGCTCCTGCATGCACCGCTGCATCTTATGTTGACTACCGCCCGACAAAGCCCCTGGCCACGGGACCCTTGCGCGGTAAGATCATTGAGAGAATATTACAATCAGTACTACTGGTTCGAAAATCTTCCTGGATTCGTTTTTGCTTTTGCAACGTCCCTCACTCATTTTAATAAGTTATCCTGTCAATTACGAGAAAGTTTGATCGTGCTCGGTTGAGAGATATGAATCGATATCACCTCTCAACGGGCAGGAGGAGAAGGAGAAGGACAAGAAGAATTCTAAGGCTGAACTTGAGTCGGTGCCCGTGAAAATTTCAGTTGCCGACTTCGAAATCATTCTTTCGATGCCTGAACTCAAGTTCGCCTCTGCATGGATGACCTGACTAGAGATCGGATGCGGTAACAACTGATTCACTAGACACATTCGAGCCTTGATTTCTCTCCCGACCCAAATGGCGGACCAAACCATGCGATAGACACAACTTAAAAATGTACAACGGAAGAGGATAAAAAGGGGCAGCACCGAGCCTGCAGTGTTAAACACAAACACTAGCTATACATATCGTGTCAAACAGCAACCAGTCTTTGCTTATACGAGGAACCTATCCCTAACTTCTGCCAAAAAAGGACACTGCATATCTGATTAAATACAACATACATGCAAATACCTCACAAAACAAAGAGCTAAAAGAAAGGGAAAAGGACTTGCTTAGTGCTATGATACAATGATCCTAGTGATAACTTTGTTCTTCATCCACAAAAGAGGGGTGAGAATAAGGTGTTAGAAGAAGCATCCTGGGAAAGTCCTTCCACTACTGAGCTAAGCAATCACAAACGGTTGCAGTGCTCCTCGAAATCGCGCCTTGGTTCAGCTAACCTTGAGACCATGGCCCCCATTTGAAAGCAGATTGTTCAGTTGAGCGTGTGGAAAAAGATTCCATGTCAAGGATTGGTTTCTCCAAATGCAGGATCTGCAAGCACTTGCCGTACAAATTGTCCTTTCACCCGAGGACGCTGCTCCGCAAGTTTTTTCCGGCTTTCATACCGAACCTGAGGACAGCAGCATAATAAATCTACACGCTGGAAAATGGTACTAGGTGGGTTTTTTGATTTTGTGATTATTAAGATTCTAAAACATGTGAAACCAAGGATTGATCTGAAATAAAATTCATCATACACTTAAGTTTTGAGCATACGACCTAATTAATTCTTAACTAGCCAGACGAGCAGATGTCTGATTTCCATTAGAAAAAAGATCAACCATGTAACACCTGCTAACATCCACGTCCATTCTGAGTTTCACTTTCACCTGTCAATATTTGATAGTGTGTTTCAGAAATCCATATTCCATTTTAGAAGCCAAGTTATTTCAAAATCAGCATGCTGCCACCAAATTTCAAGGCTTGAGAAACCATTCATTCGATTCTGTCACAAGGCTAAAAAAAGCCTAAATCTCCAAAAACTCATCATGACCTTTTAAGTTTCTATAAAGAGGAGACAGAATATCTCCACGACTTCTAGGCAGAACAAGACCAAATATAAGGCTGTTGGTAAGAGCAACAGACCCAATTTGTGCTGACTGCAGTTTGATGCGATTATTAAAAATCCGCAAGTTTTCACACTCATACTGCGGAACTCCACAGGGAATAATTTAAAGGCCTGAGATACAGTTTCCACATATTAAATCCCCATTGGATAGCAGTTTTAAGTTAAAACATTTGTCTCACAACAAAAGGAAATAGGCTCGAGTAGGCAAATATGATGACCACTCGTACTATTGAAAAAGAATGACCAAAGTAAAAGTATTTACCTTCTTTCATAGCATCTATCTTTTCGCTTCAAGCGAAACTTCGCTAAAGCTGCTTCTCTTTGTGTAGCTTGTCGAGAGCTTCCATCTTGAGAAACAAGACTATCTCCACCAATGCTCTCACCAGCATGCCTCGTTGCAGAGGCCTGATTCATATTGCCGTTACTTCCGGACATACAAGCACTACTAAGACTACTAGACGTTTAATGTGCCATTGCAGAAGCTGCTAGTTGCACTCCTGTCTGTACCCGACGAAATATGTCCTCGATCCTCCAACGAATCAATCTTAAACTCCTGTTTGTACCTACTCTGGTTAGAGGAGTTGCTTGTGTTTTGATCGAGGCGGTTCTGTATGCGATCACAATTATTATTTTCACAACTTGACTGATGAAGCGATTCAGCATGGAAGGAAGCATCTTGCTGGCCAGCAGTACTTGGACTTGGCACTGGTGAAGGAACTGATTGCCCACCGTATATTTGAGGAAACCGAGAACGGTATCTGTGCTTAGATTGTCAACCTGACACCTCTCACTGGAATGGGAACCGAAAACCACTCTGCTGAGGGCACGAAAGGAGCATTCGGACTGCCTAGATTGAGTGCTTCCCGATGCAATCATACTTTTTGGAGTGCTTTGAACAGGAACAGGAGTGCTGGGATTACTATCATCTACAGCGTGCAAAGCCTCTTTATCAGGGTCACTTCCATGTTCCATCTGCTGAATAGGAACATTAACCGACTGTGGCCGCAAGGGTTGTGAAGATTTGTTCACATACCTGCATTTGGACTTCCAAATTGAGTTGAAGATGACAAATACTACTAAAGAGGAGCATCTAAACGTGCAAAGAAAAAGAACTCATTTAACAGAAAATGCACCAGAGACCAGCTGCATCTTCAAATTTATTCCTCATAGCCAAATAATAATGCCCGACAAGAAAAGTAAACTCACCGTGAAAATGCAGAAGCATCGGAATGCTTAAGTGTTTGCCTCTCTTCAGTTTTTTGATTCCCGAACGCACTAGGATCAGATCTTTTCAAGAAAGATCCAGATGTGGTGATAAGTCTGACTGTCTTGTGTGATAATTGGATGGACAATCAACATAACAGACATTTGAATTATTATCAAATGCTCCAATTAGTTAATCGCTTGTCTATATGAATTCATTATTCTGTCATTATCACCACACCCATCACTGAGAGCATTTTCATTCCCCCTCTGAACTTCAGACCTGGCATCCTTGATCTGAGTCAATGCATGAGAACTTTGCGAGCATCCATGATAGCTGCTTTTCCAGAAAGAATGTGGAGAGTCAGGTGTTCTGTTAAATAATTAAATGCAACAAAATAATTAAATGCAACAAAACAAAAATATGATGAAGTCATGAATAGCATACCATCAGCAGCAGCATCTTGCAAGACAAGATCTTCCTGAGTTGATTTCACTTTCTCTTCAGGCATTGCTATCTTATTGTCATTCACGGAAGATTTGTCCCACCCAGGCCGAGAAAAATCTGGCACCTGTTCTATTCTGTAATCTCAGCTTCCAAGTCTGGCTTTGTGCAAGAACTCTACATGAGAAGGAAAGCAAAAGTACAGTTAATACATGGGACTTAAAAGCAAAGTGGATCTGCAGTTAGATATAAACGATAAAAGCAACTCCAAATTGCATATATGATATCAGATTGCCAGTAAATTTTATAGAGAAAATCACATTGACTGCACAGGCAGTGCTTTTATTCCTCTTAGCAAGGAAGTTTGATTCCTTGACGTGGGAGTGGATACTAACTGAGCATCGCTTCCTTTCTCATTAATTCCTTGTCTCTCCTCGACACAAGCCATGTAGCCACTCGAATGATTACTCGAAGCATTATTTTCAGCAGTTGCTTCGACCTTCTGCAATGCATTAGTCTCATCTTCTCGGCCACTCGCACTGGCAGTTGACTGCTTAGACAGTAAAGAAATCAGGGTTCACTACAACAAGCAATAACTTTGAAGTACACATATAAAGGAGATGGACAAATGCTAAGCGATTGTTAGCAACAATCTTAAATGATCTGAATATTGGACAAGAAAGTTAGGAGGCTTACGGATTGTCTTCTCCACACGTGTTGCCACAAGTTCTTCAATTCATTCTCCTAATAGGCTTGACAAGATAGTCAGCAGCACCTCTCAACATGCACTTGTACACTGTGCTGACAGCATCCTGTGTGGACATCACTGCAAAATAACAATGGAATAATGAACATGTCGTTTTGGACCATGGCACCTGCAAAGAATACAAATCTACCATGTATAGATATGTAAGACGTACTTATAACAGGAATATTTTTGCATATATCATGCTCCATGATTAGAGTGAGAAGAGCATATCCAGATATTGATGCAAATCCACTTCGGTCAATATGAGATCTATGTTGTGAGGTCTTCCTTCAGTAATTCCCAGGCCTTCAAACCATCAGGAACGGCTGCAACTGCTCAACAAAAGGATAAAGTCACTTCCATTATGAGGGCTGACGTGTTAAAATGCATAGAGACAAAAGGGAATTCTAGAACTGAGTTCTAAGAATCTGTGCATAAAACAGACAGTTGGAGATTGACTAATTAACCCCCTTTAGGGCAGACAGAATAAGTCTACATTAACAAGGCGTCCACAGCTTAAACCAAATCGTAACGTATTAATGCATGTCTTGGTTGGTGCAGGCAGTGATAAGCACCACGAAACATGGCACAAGACAAACATGTATTCCTGATTTCAGACTAATTAGCCTCTTTTATGCACTTAATCATATGCACCAAATACTTTCTACTTCACCTCTTCTTTTGAATGAGGATGCAAGCAACTCACAAGGTGCGTCACAACAGACAACGTGTGATGATTCACATTAAGCTGCTCGCTTCAATCAAACCCAACAAAGCGCTCCTTGCCTAGAAGAAAGCCGAAAATGATGTTCTATACAAGGAAAGGACACGCACAATTGGTAAACCAGAATAGAAACCCTTCGTGACAAATGATAGAAAATCTATAAAACCATTCTTCCAAAAGCCGCAAACTGAAGGAGATGGACACAGAGGACGCGGTTTCCGATACTGTCATTGAGACGCTACCACTTGACTTGTACGGGAATTTGCCTTAAGAAGCCAAACCGCCAGGCACAAAGCCTAGATTCAGACCCTACAACAGTATCAACACCACTCCTCGATCTCAACTTACTATAATTGGAAAGCCTACCGAACTAAACACCGACCATCGACCTTCTTCATTATCATTCCACAATCAAGCATCCCAACAGCATAGAAGGCAGAACAAACGTAGCAATCACAACAAGAGAAATCGCGAGCTGCGAGAGAGCCAAAACCGACCTTTGTAGCTGCATTTCCTGAGGAGCGCGGCGATTATCTGCCTCGTGGAATCGTCGGCCTCGACCAGCAGCACTCGCAGCACCATCCTCGGCAAGAACCTCTCCCACTTCACCACTCCGCCCGGCTCCCCGCGGGCTTCTCTGCCGCCTCGACCGCCGTCCCCCTGCCGCCGCCCTCCTCCTTCATCGCCTCCATGCCGTCGCTGCTCACCACCACCTCCCCCATCTCTCCCTCAGCTCCGCCTCACGTCGCGCCGCGACGAAGAAAATGGAGAAGAAACGACACTGAAATCACCTCCTCCGTTTTTTTTCTCTTCTTTTCTCCCCTCTCCTTTCTGGCTACGGGAGGTTTTTAGATGAGGGAGGGAGAGCACTCAAAAATATCTTCGAAGTCTGTTGGAGATCGGACGGTGACGACGTCGAGCCCACCGCCAACAGCCTGAAGATCCAACGGCGAGAAATACGTCGCCTAAATGCGCGCACGCAAAATATCTCGAGCCCATCAATTGTGTGGCTGCGGAGTGCCACGTCATCGCTCTATCGGAGCCCCGAGCCAGCGATCAAAAGGAAAAGAGTCATTGGTTTTGTGGTTGGTACGTGGCCTCTCCACAAAAAAAAAAAAAAAAACGAAATGAAAAATGAAAAATTCTCCTTCCATCCTTTGTGAGGTCAAAAAGGCGTGGGGCCGGGACGGACTTGTGGTGGTCGGGATATTTTTGAGGGGGTGGACATGTGGCGGGACGTGGGGCCAGGAAATCACTTGTTTAGTGGGAGATATTTTTGGGGCCAGCGCTGGCACCGATCTCATGGACAGCGTCGCGACACGTGGACGATATTTAGGGGTGGCTTGATTTTGTGGCCTTTGGATATTTTGGAGTTGTCGGGGTGGGGCCCCTGCTCATCTTTTCCCCCATTGGACGGGAAAACGTGAGTACTTATTCTTCGCGGGGCTCCACGTGTCGATCGTCGATTGGCGGGGATTAGACAATTGGAGCAAGTTTTTTTCAAACGCTATTTATTCCCCCGGGGTTTCGGCGCTCCCCGATTGGTCGATGGCAATTTTTCTTTTTGGGGGTGCAGCACGGGATGCGCCGACGAGACGTGTGGTCCATCCGTTTGGCAAGTGGTCGATTTGGAGCCCACGGGTCTACTCGACCTTAGTATTATAAAAAACCATGGTCGTTATCATTAAGGTTGTTTTATCATCACTTGATGCTGCTTGGTCGTGGCCACTTGTACTTTAATTCATTGTTTTTCTCCTCTTTGGGCCAGATATTTTCCGTTCTTATCCCTAGACGATAATCGATCATGATCGTCTCGCTGTCGAGATTTGGCTCGCTAGAAGACCCAATCGGCAATAAAAATTGGAACAAAAAAAAAAAACAAAATCTGAGAATCAAATTGATAATACCATGTGGCAGGTTTTGCTTCGGGGACTCGTGTAACTTACGCCAACCCGAGATTAACTCGACCATCGATTGACCGAACTTTCTAGATAAGTCGAATATGCTCTTAGCATGCTTTCTCGATCTCTCTAGTTAAGCTAAAATTTATATGATGTGAGATTAGGTACTTTTGTAGGGAAAATATAACGTCGAACCGGAACAAATGAAACTAGATTTTAAGTCATGATGACACTCTCTCTAAGCAATTATTTGCAATCATAACTTGATAATGGTTACGGAGCAAAAATCCTCCAAAATACAACAGAATCTTGAAATGAGAATATCGAATAGCAATTTTGACGTTCCTCCGAAAATTCACAAGCGAAAACAATTAGGAAAAAGATTGCATCGAAACGAAGTGAAGCTACCCGACACCTTTCTCGTCTACGAACAGAAGCTTTGGGTGAATGGGAACCGCACGGTGCCGAAGAAATCTCTGTGGAATGTCCGGGAGATTGCTTCAATCTAGGAAGCATGGCTATGGCTATCTTTTCGCCAATTTTCTTGTTTTTTTTCTTTTTTCTTTTTCTTTTGAAATTCTATCTTACTTGATCCCGAAGATATTCGCGCCCACAAGAATTCTCGGACACGCGACGGCTTGGTTATCGAACGACGTGTCCGTCGTTCATCGGTCAGCAACTTTGCCATTGGAGTTGGCTATCTACTATATTGCAGCTCTTGTCTCGCCTCACGGGTCAACCATTAGCGCGTGCGATCCATGAACATACATGGACCAGATGTTTCAGAAATAAAAAGAGAGACGGTCCTCCTAATTTCGGACGGATGTCAGGTACGGCCGCCCGCTGTAATAAAAAAAATCAGTGCCCCGACAAGTCTCGACTCCTCTAACTCAATTTTAGGGACGAGTAAGGGCACGAATAATAACCACTATGCTTACGACAACAATTTCTAGATGAAAATAAATTTTTCTATTTTCTATTTCTGAATGGGCTCCTGAATAGAGAAATGCATTTGATAACGGCACCAAATTTCTATTTCCGAAATAGAAATTAATTTGATAACGGTATAAAATTTCCGCGGTTGCCGGCGATGGGCAGCAGAGGGCGGCTAGCTGCAGGAACGCGAAAGAGAGGGGGACCGAACGCGAGAGAGATAGAGTGAGCGATGAGAAGAATTCTTATTTTTCATATAAAAGTATAAAATTTTACTTCTCATTTCTGTTCCAACCTATTTCTAGACTAAAACTTGTTTCAGAAATAAAAAATTAAAATTATATTACCAAACGGATTTCTGTTTCAAATCAAGTTTGGAAGATAAACAAAATGATTGCATGCGTGCCCTAAGGTTCCAGGGTGGATTTGAGATTTCAAAAATTGATGAATCGATTTCGATAAGCATGATCTAGGGTCTAGTTAAATTGAACACTGGAACCAGGAACAAATCTCTGGGTTTTTCCTATATTATGTCTTCCCGCAATCATGCGGTATTTCATGGCATTGCATAATGAGCATGTAATCCAGAATCAATAGTCTGCGCTACTGAGACTTTTACTTGATTAATGTTTTATATTTTCGTATATTTAAATATAAGTTGTGATTTAATATAATCGTAGTGGGAAGTAGTAGTCATTAGAGGTAGTGATTCGCTAGATTCGTTCTTGATTAAGAATACTTGTGAAATCTAGGTAGATCCCGAAACTTATGATAGGGTAAGTTTTAGGATCTATGGCATGCAGGATAGCTTTTAGATTCTAAAAATTAGAGAACCGGCTTCAATAAGTA
The DNA here is from genome assembly GCA_019149425.1 of Psidium friedrichsthalianum. Classification (NCBI taxonomy): domain Eukaryota; kingdom Viridiplantae; phylum Streptophyta; class Magnoliopsida; order Myrtales; family Myrtaceae; genus Psidium; species Psidium friedrichsthalianum. Next base: position 23,283 of record JAGVVM010008763.1, read on the forward strand.
GGTTCTAGATTTCCACCGAAATTTGACCGGACTGAAAGTGCTCACCCCCTACTCAATTTTCTTCGTTGGAAACAAGCTGAGGTCTTACGCAAGATAACTGCATCAGCCATTTGGTCTGTCAGAATCGGTTATGGTTTCAAGACCAGTGGATGGCCAGATCCACGGGTTCCCGTGCTTCAAAATCCCACGGAAAGATGTGCAAATTCACACCACCGTTCGAGTTAAATCAGTTTTTGATTGATTGGGGAAAGGAGAGACTGCCTGCCGTGTTGCTCTTCTGCGGAGGCAACTTTGATGAGGAAACCCGCTGAGGGAATCAAGCAGAACTTCATCATGAGCCAGACGAAATGCTTGGGCTTGGTGATGGGAGCGGCACCGTTGGGCATTGGCTCGGTCATTAACGTGTTGACTCTTTCAGATCTATTGAAGCTGCTTGTTTAAGTAGCTTCTCTGTGTCGACAGTTCAAGCTCTTTCTGTATGGTGCTGGTAAATATTGTGAACTGCAATAAGTTTATCAACAACAACAAACCAAAAAAACAAAGGACTTTACAGTTGTTTTTAGTGACCTAAAGGGCAATTTTTTTTTGGATTTAGTCTTTAATATTGATTAAACTTGAGCTTAGGGTATTGTTTATCCTTTAACCAGGATTTGTGCAGAAGAGTGTCAGTGTGACCTTACAAGTTGAGAAAGATCAGCAGGAAAAAGGCAAGGTCTTGCCAGTTGTGACGTCCTCCAGGCACTCTGCCTTACTCTTCCTGTTCATACAGTGGCTATTGGTTATGGTCACCACGCTGAGCGAGATGCGATTCATAACTCTCTGGCCATGGTGATTGATCAGTTACACCATGTCATTACCGTCACGTCACGTAAAAGATCATGTGAAATATAGCACCCCCGACAACTCAAGAATAAACGACCCTGTCGGCGACACTCCTCTCTTGGCAAAACCCTTTCTTTTGTGCCGAGCTCGTTTGCAGCTGGAGGCAATGGCCGAGCTGGCGGTTTAAGCTTGAGGCTAAGCTCGCATCTGCGTGGAGCCGCACAAGGTGGGCTTTGTGCTCACCAGGGCCACGACCAGCCACGCGAGCTCCGTCGTAGAGCTGAGATGGCCGCCGGAGCTCTGTTACAGTGCCAGGCCAAGGCAGGCACTGCGGTCATGGCCACGGGAGCTCTACAATAGAGCTTAGACCTAGCGCTATGGCCGTGCGAGAAGAAGACAAAGGAGAAAAAGACGAGGAAAAGACGATGGAACGAGGGATGGAGGGAGGGACCCTAAACCATGAAAACAGAAAAAGACGAGAGAGACCGTGGAACTTTTATTCACAGAAAGAGAGAGAGAAAAAATGGTGGGACCGACACATTACTTGAGGAGAAGATACAACAAGGAGTAACAGCAGGACACCTCAAGTATCAATATTAATGTACAACGCTTAATTTGATATCAATATTTTTTGTCGGCTCACTTAAGTGCCAAATCAGAAAAAAAAAAAACGATCATTTCAATGCCAAAGACGAGATAATTTGGCCAACTAATTATGTGTCATTTATTTTTAATTTTTTTTTACATTACGTGGTAATTTTTTTGAAAAAAGAATAGGCCACGTGACATCCATGAGCCATCGGTCGGGGCTTAGCGACTTCCATCGACCAGCCCCCACACTTCACCGACCATTGTCAATGACTATCGGGCAGTAGCAGCGAGGTTGTTGCAAGCCCTCGCCCAGCAACGGCCATTACTAGCGATGGTGAGCCGATGGCAGCGAGGATCGCCGTTGCAACTTCCATTTTTTTAATCTTATTTTTTTATTTTTAGCTTATTTTGTATTTTTTAATATTACATGAATTTTTTAATTAATTTTTAGCTTTTTTATTGTTGGCTGGGATCCTCCAGCGAGCCATATAAGATTTTTGGTGAAACTCACTAAAGTTGGCAATGAGATAACTATTTTTTCAAAAAAAAAAACATGGCATTTAAGTGATAAAAAATAATATTTGCACAAAGCGAGCAATACACAAATATTATCACTTATGGTGTCCTTCTGCATAGGATTAACAGCAAAATTATACAACTGAATCAAAACTAAATTGAAAATACTAAAACTTTTTAGGACAGTTTAACTGAGCCTTTAAACTTCCAAAAAATCCAACTAAATCCTAAAACTTTTCAAATTAGTGCCATCAAGTTCTTCCGTTAATTCCATCTAACGTTACTAGCAAAAAACGCCAACATAGTTATTATTATTATTATTATTATTATTACTACTACTACTACTACTGTTATTATTATGCTACTTTTCTGTGTAGCGTTCATGTGGCTAAAATATGAAGGCAATGGCGAAAATAACGTGTTTTGCTCCAAATCTAATTTTTTTTTCTAAATTTTATTTAGATTAGATTAATAAACAAATTTAGAAAAAGAAAAGAAAAAAGTCGAAGGCAAAAGAGGGCAAAGTCTTGCAACCCAAGCCACAGTTGCCCGCTATCGTCGACGAGGGTTGGTTGGCCCTTATCTATGGTCAACCAGGGTCACTGGTCACTCAATAGAGCTCAGCTTGCCTCTCCTCACCGTCGCAAGCCCGTTTCGTCAGATTGTGGGCAACAGTGGCGAGGGTCCTATAGGGCCTTGCACTCTTTTCCCTTCGTCTTTCTTTCTTTTCTTTTTTTTTTGTCTATTTGTGAAAAAATTTCACATGAGAATCTGAAATAGATCTTGTTTCAAATAATGACATCAAATATCATCATTGTTTCAAAAGGGGGCTTGACCAAGGACATTCTCGTCAGTTACTTTTTTGATTTTTTTTCTTTTTTTTCCTTTTTTATATAGGAGCATGTGTGGCAAACCCCACCAGCCCTCGCCATTGACTAGTATGGCCATCCACTGGCAAATACAAAAAAAAACAAAAAATATAAATATAAATGATGAAAATGTCCTTTGTCATACCTTTTTTTGGAATAATGAGAGCACTTCATACTTTTATTTGAAAATATCCCTTCATTTAATTTGTTAATCAAATTTAAATAACATTTTTATTAAAATAATCAATTTTGAACCAAAAGGACATCGTTTTTGCCTTTTGCTTCATGTTTTAGCCACATAACGCCACATAGGAGAGATAAAATAATAAGAAAAGACACGCTGGTGTTTATTGTTAGTCAAGTTGGACAGTATTATGGAAGAACTTGATTACACTAATTTGACAAACTTAGAAATTGATACTTTCTAAAATTTTTGTGATTCAATTGCATTTTCATGTTGAGTTTTAGGACTTCTTGTGCACTTATCCCTATGTAATAAAACAACTAATACAAGAGCACCACCTAGCAAGCGGTATTTCTTTCTTTAGGATAATTACATGATCCTTGAACATTGGCTAATATGCAATATATTTCCCGAACTTTCAATTTATTCAATGTACTATCTACAATTTAGCTCAATATACAATGTTGCTCCTACGCTTTTAATTTATTCAAAT
>JAGVVM010008764.1:0-19852 GCA_019149425.1 Psidium friedrichsthalianum
GGCGGGGGAAGAAAAAAGAAAGATAGATTTGTTTGCTCATCAATGTCGGCCAGATGGTACTAAATAAAACATCTAGCTGCACTAACGTGATGGTATCCTAGAGAGAGTTGCATCTGTAATTTCCTGATAATGTGATGTCAATTAAAAATAAAAAAGGAGAGAAGTAAAAAAGAAAAGGAAGAAAGTGAATGGGTATTGGAAGTTAACTGAAGTTCCGCTACTATGCGTCAGTCCAATTTTCTATAGCTGGGGGGCCCGACACGATTGCCTTTGGGAAGAAGCTGAGAGAAATCAATTCAAGAATGGCGTAGCGAGTTGTCCCGAATGCTGAAACCCGAGGTGGCGCAACGAGCACAAGTTCAAAACAGTGGTGGTCGTGCATGGAGCAAGACCCAACAGCGGTGGAACACACGAAATAGGTCCAATGGTGCAAAAGGCAACGACGCGCACCCGTACGAGCTGGCATCCAATATGCTAAGGCTCAGCCCGAATGGTCCGGAGGTAAGGTTTGTTGTCACCTGGCTAGTTTGTTCCAGTCGTTAGTCATCTCCGTACCGTCCGTGGAGTTTGTTCCTATTCGTCCTAGTGAAGAAGAGCGATAGGAAATGATGAGAACATGGAGGAATTGTTCTAATAGAGAAGAACTTCAGATACCCACGATGTTCTCTACCTTGAGCCAGCGTGGTACTTGTCCATATCGGGCGCCGCTCACCCTTTACAGTGTTGTCATTGTTCCCCTCACTTTGATTATCTTGGGCTTCTTCTTGCAATAGTCCCGTGCTCCCCGCCCCTGTGGAAAGATGCTTATCCACTGTGGCACATTAGTCATCTATGAAGAACTTGGGTTTGCCTGAATCTTAGACTTAAATCGGCTCCTTGGGGGAATGTCTTTGGTTAGTATGGTGGATCCACTCAAGAGCCATCTCTTATAAACTATGCGAACACTGTCTTGTCCATATTACCTTTGATAGATTACCCTGTTGATAAAGTCTCAATGCTAGCATCTCTGACAATGGATCCTGTATGTTTGACTTTTGAAGCACTGGTTCAGAGACTGCAAATTTGCAACATGAGAAATGGGTGCCCTTCTGCAAGAAAGCACACCATCGAACCTAGGGTCCCTGAATTTTACTTTGGTTGCCCCAAGATAAGATTACGTTGAAAGATAAGAGTTAAAGTAAAAATATTTATATTTATTTTTTCGTAAAGGGCGTAGGAGCTATAAGCAAGGGGTAGGAATATAGTTTTGAACTACGGATCAAGTAAAATAATACCAAAAATAGTGTTTTCCAAGCACAGAAGGTGCCGAGAAGGGGTAGGATGAGACGATAGGCACATATGGCACTCTATGGCTGAAATAACCCTAGGCGATTCATCCAGGAATGCTACAGGTGTTCCTTGGATCACAGTGGCAGTGTGTGTGGGATACAGTGCTGGAATGAGTTCCAAGACTTATCCAAGTGTCTCCGAGAAAAGTTGACGCTGGTTTTCAGCATCACAAAAGGCTTAGGGCAATGAATGCCTTGATTCGTGTTCCAGCTGTCCTTAACCTAACGGAGCAAATGTTGATTTTGATCATCCTACTTCCAATAATAGCAAAGCTCTTAAAGAAGCAATTTGTTTTTTTGATGGATCCTATTCTCAAAACAAGGCAATGCCATGTCCCAATTTCCACAGCGTTTTGGATGGATTGACTTTGTGTCACGGGCCCGATCGAATCACCGATCAACGCTCGTGCGGCCCTTAGGAAGAACCTTCCCAAGGTCAGCCTTTCCCTCGCTCACCTCGATCACTCCTCACAGTCGCGTCGCCTTACAAATCTTAGAGAGAGAAACTAGAGAGAGAAGCTCGGGTTGTATACTCGTGAGATGAGATGATACAAATGAGGGGGGAGGAGTGCCCCTTATATACAAGTTCTCGTGCGATATAATGTCCGTATATCTTCCCCTTTGATCCTAACGGTGGAGATTGGATTTCTCCCTATCTACCACTACCTGCTATAATTACAACAGGGTACAATTACAACATTGCTCCCCCCTAGGATCCTTCTCGAATTCCCTAGGAGATTCCTACGTCAAGACACGGTCTATTTCTCGTACAGAAAACCTCTTCGGATTTGCCTCTTCGCCCGGACCGTGTCATTCTCCCCCACCTATTCTGGTGACGCCCCTCGTCGCGCTCTCAGCAAGGTATGCCTCGACCTGCTTCTGGAATTGCCATAGTGAATCGGCAAGTTCCCACGTAGCTTTCACTCTCGGGAGTCCCTTCCATCGGATCAAGTACTCCTTCTTCGGCACGCAATATTCTCTTCTTCGTACGACCCGATCCGCCATGATGCAGTCTATCACGTCCTCGATCATAGGAAGTCTTCGCTCAATAGGCGCCCGTTGTGATTTTCCCTCGATCCGGATCCCCTTCATCAAAATGAAACGGCTTAGCATACTTACGTGGAACACCGGATGAATCTTCAGTTTGGCCGGGAGCTCCAATTTTGTAAGCACATTGCCAATTCCGTTTGCGTGATGCGGAATGGCCCCTCATATCGTCGGAGTAGCGCCTGTGACACCCTTGTACCGAAACGGTAGCTTGCACAGCACTTGATCTCCGACTGATATTCCATATGCCTTCGCTTCCGATCCGCCCATTTCTTCGTTCTCTTGGACGCCTTGTGAAGACATGTGCGAGCAAGATCAGCTTGCTCGTGTGCCACTCCTCAGCAAACTTGTGCGCGGCGACGGACTCTCCCCTTGTGGACCGACGCAATCGCGCTCGGGTGTGAGCGGTTGTTGTCCGCCTCACTATCTCGAACGGACTCCTCCCGGTCGATTCACTACGTTGTAGGTTGTAGGAGAATTGGGCCCTACGTCCGATCAACTTCGCCCAAATCTCGTTGCGTCGCGCTTAACGTAGTGCCTCAGTATACCTCCAATAGAGCGTTCACCCGTTCGGTTTGGACCGTCTGTTTGGGGATGCAAGACCGTTGAGAAGTCGAGGTCCGTCCCGAGAAGCTTGAACAGCTCGGTCCAAATCTCCCTGTGAACCGAGGGTCGCGATCACTCACGATCCGTCCGTGGCACACCCCAGTGTTTCACCACGTGCTTTAGAAACAACTTTGCCGCTTCCTCGGCTTGGGCATTCGTCAGTGGTTGGTACGAAGTCGCATACTTGGAAAACGATCCACACGACCAATCAGCGTCCGACACCCCGTCGGACTTGGGCAATCCCACAATGAAGTCCATGGATACGCTCTCCCATGGACTTTCTGGAACAGGTAGCGGCTCCAGCAGACCGAGCAGGCGATCTCTCCTCCAGCTTGTCTTGTTGGCACACCAGGCAAGTCCGAACAAGCTTCCACGTCGTCACGTAAGTGCGGCCAGAAATAATGCTCCTCCACCAGCGCCAGAGTGCGGTGGACTCCAGGATGACCAGGCCCCTTTGAGTCGTGACACTCTCGTAGGACTTCTTTCCTCAGATTCCCGTAGAGCGTGGGACTACAGTCGTCGGCCTTTGGCATATAACAATGTCAAGTCCTCAACCTCATGTGCACCAGAATCTTCGGTCTTACCTTCCGTCGCATAATGCAAGAGTGCTTGCGCCGCTCGATCGTGCTTTAAATAAACCCTTCCTTGATCCTTCCAGCCATGCGGGCAGTCTGGCCGACTTATGGACGCCAGCTCTGGCCTCCCCTCTTGCGACGTGCGCATCCGCTACAGCATTAGCCTTCCCTGGCTTGTACTCGAGTACGTAGTCGAATTCCGCTAGGAAATCTGCCAGCGAGCTTGCTTCGGGCTCGCTTCTTCTGATTCTGCGTTCTGGAAGTAACTCGTGGCTCCATTGTCCGTCCTCACGACGAACTTTGATCCCAGCAAGTAGTGACGCCAGGTGCGCAGGCAAGTGCACATGGGCCGTCATTTCCTTCTCCTGAACGGTGTACCTACCGCCTCTCGTCTCGTTCAGCTTTCGTGACTCGTAAGCCACGGATGTCCATCCTGCATAATAACACCTCCAATCGCAAAATCGAAGCGTCAGTTTCTACTCATAATCGACTTCGAACAATCGGGCAGCGCCAAGACCGGCTCCTCCGTCATAGCCTTCTTGAGTCTCGTGAACGCCCCTTGACAGCGCTCCGTCCACTCCCCTGCTTGTCCTTCTTCAGCATATCCGTGAGCGGAGCGGTGATGCTCGAATAGCCCTTGATAAATCGTCGATAATAGTTAGTAAGGCCTAGAAAGGACCGAAGTTCGGTTACATTCGTCGGCGGTTCCCTACCTTCTAACGATCGACTCAATCTGGCCGGATCATACGGCCTCTCCACCTCCCACAATGTGAGCCTAAAAATGGCACTTCCGCTGAGCAAAGGCGCACTTCTGCGCGCTTCACACGTACAGCTCATGGTCCCTCAGAACTTGGAAGACCTGCTTGATGTGCTTGATGTGTTCCTCGAGCGTCTGCTGTATATGACTATGTCGTCCAGGTATACAACCACAATTGATCGAGAAAGGTTGTTAAACATTGTTCATCAGCGTGCAGAACGTCGCCGGTGCATTTGTGCAAGCGTAAATCGGAAAACATGACCGGTAGAACTCGTACGAGCCGTACCCTCGTAACGCAGGCGGTCTTCGGCTCATCTCCGCTCCGCGAGTCCGCACTTGATAGTACCCTATCGAAGATCCAGCTTGGTGAACCACCCTTCTCCGCCAAGTTGGTCGAACAGATCCGCAATAAGAGGATCGGGTACTTTGTTTTCACCGTCAGCTTGTTCAGCGCCCGTAGTCTAGAGTGCGGGCGCATGCGCAGCGATCCCATCATGTTTCTTCTGAAATAGAACCGGCGCACCGAACGGAGCCTTCGATGGCGAATATACCCGGAATCAAGCAATCCTTTCAGTTGTTGCCTCAGTTCTTCGAGTTTCTGGAGTCGCCATCCTGTAACGGTGCCATAGCAGGCGGTCGAGCGTCTGATACGAGCTCGATCCGATGATCCCCCCTCATGGGCGGCAGCTTCTTCGCAGCTCCGGAGGCATTAACGTTCCTTGAACGTCTCAAGAACCTTGGGTCACCTCCTTGGGACTTCGTCCAATCGTTCCTCCACACACTTCGGATCTACCATCCTTCATCATAGCTGGCTACAAAAAGTGCTCCTCAAAGTCTCCTCGCGTCGTGTCCTAGCCCCCTTGTATAGTTTGCATGGCCGAGAGCATCTTGGTGAGTGGGGGAGTGCCTCCCGACTTCCTCTGAATTGGAACCACGCACGTGGTTCCGTTCATCCAGTATACAGATGCAGTCTGCGAACGGGAGTAGCATCGCATCAATCCTGTCAATGAATCCCAATCCCATGACCATATCATAGTCGGTCTAAAGGGATTACCTCAAGATCCTCCTTGCTCGTCACACTTGACCGATATGGATCTCCACGCCTCGAGCTACCCGCACATAGTACTTGCTTCGAGTTGACGGTCTTCAGCCATCCCGTCTTCTTCTCAACCTGAAGGTCGAGTTTCTTTGCAGCTTCTTTGAGATGAATAGATAGGATGCCCCCGTATCCACCAGCGCATTCATGTGGTGTTGCCGATCTTCATTTCCACGACATCATCCCCTTGGCTTTTCCCGCCTTCTTCGACTTGATCGAGCTAAGGACTCGCAAGGATCCGAGTCGCGTCTCGTCCTTCTCGGCTTGCTTCTTCTCTTCCTCTTAGCCTTGATCACCGATGCGATTTTCCTTTTGCCGAGCAAATCGCGTGCAAAGTGCGGTCCGTCGCACAAGAAACACTTCACTTGGAATCGCCTCTTCTCGGGCTTTCCGCTGCTTCCGCTGCTTGAGGCTTCCGTCTTTGTCTTAGGTGGAGTAGTTGGTGGCTTGCTATTACTTGGCGATGGAATCTCCCACGTTCTCCCCCCACCAATGCTCTTTTCCCTCGGTGGAAGTCGGCTTGCTCACTGGAGTCGGCTTGTATTCCACCATCGATTCAGCCGCAGCCATGGCCGATGCGAGATCGTTGGCACTACAACGCTTGATCTCTTGCTTCACATACGCTTGAGACCCCCAAGAAATTGGTAATAGGCCTCGGTATCGCTCATCGTTGAAATCTGAAGCAGCAGCTCCGAGAACTTCTTCACATAGTCCCGGACACTTCCCCTTTGTTCCAAGCATCGGAGCTCCTCTCGGGCTTCCTCCTCCACATACGCTGGGTAGAACTGCTTTCGAAACTCCGCAACGAATGTCCTCCCAAGAAGTGATCGGTCCACCACTTCGTTCGTCACACCTACGACGCCACCCACAATAGTGCGTTTTCGGTAAGATACATAGCAGCAGTACTAACCTTTAGGGCATCATCGGTTATCCCCGTCGCGTTAAAGTACTGGTTCACGTGCCATAGGAAGTTGTCCACGTCCTTGGCCACCCTTGAGCCCCTGAACTCTTTAGGCTTCGGAGCGTCCACTCGTGGAGCAGGTTGCACGGTGATCACCCCGTTCACGCGTGCAGCTTCCACTTCGCAACCTTCACTTTGAGCGCGTCCAGTTCCCCGCGCATAGCCTCGACCAGGGCTCGCAAGTCATCGTTCTCCGATCGGAGTTCTTCAGGCGGTGCACGTCAAGTTCCCAGCATCTCGCCTCGGAGCTCCCCCATGCCGGATTTGAGCTCTTGCACTTCGGCCTCGAGCACCTCCTTCCCGGACACGTCTCTTTCAGCGTTCTCGGCTAGATCCCCGACCATGCCTTGGACGTCCGCGAGTGCGATCTCCATCTTCGACACCCGAGTCTCCAAGAGCCCCATCGCATCCCTCGAACTCGATCGAGCACGACTCTTCTTCGCCTTGCTGGCCTTCTCAAGCATCACACCGCGCTCGTCCATGGCCTTCTCACCATGAGCAGGCTGTCTCAGACACTGGATCCATCACACCCCTTGATGAATCTGGCTACGCTTCGCTTGGTCTGATACCGACTTGTCACGGGCCGATCGAATCACCGATCAATCGCTCGTGCGGCCTTAGGAAGAACCTTCCCATTCAGCCTTTCCCTCGCTCACCTCGCCACCTCCTCACTCGCCTTACAAACTCTAGAGAGAGAAATAGAGAGAGAAGCTCTGATTGTATTACTTGAGATAGATGGATACAAATGAGGGGAGGAGTGCTCCTTATATACCAGTTCTCTTACGTAATATCCTAGATCTCCCTTTGATCTAACGGTGGAGATTGGATCTCCCTATTTACAACTACCTGCTTAATTACAACGGGTACATAAACAACATTCCCTAGGAGGAAACGCCTACCAACTTAATGAGGTCGTCCTCTTCAACCTACTCAGTACTATCGTCTCCCCTCTCCGTTCCTCTTCAATTTTCTCTTCGCCCGGACCGATGATGAGCAAAATGGCGTTACCGGGTACCCACTCCAACCATCAAACTCTCTTTGAGACGAGAAAAGTACGGCAAGCTCTTCAGAGGATTGAAGCTTGACATCCTTCGTTTCGCTTACTAAGAGAGGTCAAGCATGATGATGATTCATGGGGCTCGTCAAATCGTTTTATTTGACAGAAAACAAGTGCGCTTGTCGTGTCATTTTCACTTGGGCATTGAATTCTTGGGGAGATTACGTTCGGGTCATGGGGGTTAATGGTTGGTGACGTTGTGATTGTCTTTTCGTCAATTCGCCAATCGGGAGCGCCTCATCAACTTGAACTCGCATCACAGCTCCAGACCCCCCAATGAAGGTTTCGAATGACTGGCACTGACTCGGCGGGCGGTTTCGCGATGACTGCACTGTAGCGTCCCTTTTTTTTGGACTGAGGACGTGAAGGCCACCACCTAATCAAGAATCTAATACGGTGATCGAAAGCCAACGACTGACGCCATCGCAATGACTCCGCTTGTTCCCTCTCTCTCTCTCTCTCCCCCCCCCCCCCCCCTCGTCCTTTCCTACCCGACTCGCCCGTTGTGGACTTTCCCAATCTGTTTCCACATCTGGCGAGGAAAACAGAGGACCGGGGATTTCTCTGCGCCTTTGAGCGATTTCTTCTTTCAAGGTATGTGAGGCGACCATTACGATAGTGCGTGATTCTGGTCTGCCGAGGGATGTCTGTCTCGCTGGAGAAGTGCTCGCGAACTTGTGTGTAATGGGTGTTTGATCATTTGCCTGTCAATAAACAGATTCATAGAGTATGAAGCTATGTTGATCCTATGTTTCTATGACTACGACGAGATCCGGTGGTTACTCACATTTTTCAGTCGTCTTTTCTTTCCTGGTAGAATTACTTTGACATGGGCAAGAAGCGTGTAAAGTTACCAGCGGAAGAGCTCGACTTGTCTACAGTCAAGTATGAGGCTGAAGTTATTGACGGTCAGTACTACATTTTCCTTTTAAGTTTTGACGGCTTTCCTCGCAGTTTCTGCAAATCGACATTATCAGCTTTTGGGTCATGTGAAAAATGAGTTCGCCAAGATTCTGACTTGGGTGAGTCCTCTTGGCTGAGTTGCAGCTCCGCATCTGACCGGTCTCACGCTCAGGCTGTTTGTCAAGATACTTGAGGCACCACTAATTGGCCCTACTATTATCGAATACTTCAAGAATAAGAATGGAATGGTTGAGGTGTGGTTTTCTTTCGTCTTGCATACTGCATTCTTCGAGCAAATTTTCTCTCTTTAATGCCGGACAATTGAATGTGAGTGGATTTCTCTTGTAATTGGCAGTTTCTTAGGAGTACTGTGATACCGGAGCCACCAATGTATAAACCTGAATATCCTCCTCAAGGTTTTTCCCCTTAACTAGTTAGCTTTAGTGGTTGTCTTGTGTGTTAACATAAAACAGGTGGGGGAACCAATCTATTTAACTGAATTTTGGATAACAATTGAGAAACTAGAGGAAAGTCGTTCTAATTCATGGCATTTTCTACTTTTACTTGAGAATTCTTTTCTCTCTCTCTCTTCCCATCACTTTTCTTACTTTTTCGGAAAGCCGTTATAAGTATAAACGAGAGGCATTTTCTGAAGTAATTTCGAGGACTCCCCTGCTTTTCTTCCCCCTTTTATTTATGAGCCTATGCATGCTTTGCAGTGCATTTATTGCAGGCAAATGCATTGTATAGGGGGAGTAAGAAGAGGGCACACTGGGTATTAGCAGATTAACATGCAACTTAGATTAGATTCAAGTAGAGGGCATCCTTCCCATAAGAAATATATGATCTGCTGAAGCTATTAATGTCTAGATCCGGAGCCTGGTACCATCTTATTGGATGAAGATGGAAAACCTGAAGATCGAGTAGAATTAGCGTTGAAATGTCTTCCGGACTATGATCCTGCCGACTTCTGGAACGGGGATCTCAGTCAATTTCGCTACTGGAAAATACGTGATTATGCGTATGGCTATCGTTCTAAACTTGTAACCCCATCCATGGTAAGTCCATATCAGAACCTATGAGGCGTCTCTTTATTATCAGCTTGAGCAAGACATGAAGTCATACTGTTAATTATTAGGTGGCAGAGCGGATTATTACTGTCATTGAGGAGTTTAGCCATAAGAAACCTCCGGCTCCTTTGCTAATTTCTTTTGATGCTGAAGAAGTCAGGAAACAAGCTGCTGCTTCCACAAAGAGGTTTGAGGAAGGTAGGGCAATCTACCGGAATGTGAACTTAACTCAGTGGAATGGTTGTTTTTGCACCTTCAAAGTATGGTTACCGCTTGGAGTGCAGTGCACTGCCACTAGTTGGTGCGGGGGGACGCATTGTGAAATAATGGCATTTCTGATGCAGGGAGGCCATTGTCTATCTTGGATGGGATTTTCATGGCAATTAAGGACGACATAGGTTGCCACCCCTATATAATGAAGGGTAAAAATCGGTTGACGTCTTTGTCGTTTTTCAAAATAATTTCACCATTTCTTTAGTTTGTGTATATGACAATTTGTATCGACAGGTGCAACAACGTGGATGGATGAAACTAATTCGCATAATGAAGATGCAGTTTGTGTTTCTCGATTACGTAGGTGCGGTGTGATCTTGGTGGGTAAAGCAAATATGCATGAGTTGGGCATGGGTACAACCGGAAACAATCCCAATTATGGGTAAGTTTTATTATGTGGAAATCTTGTAATTCACAAGCTAGATTAGGAGGCATGGGAGCGAGAAAGTTTAAAGAGCATTTGAATGTGCAGTCGATGTTCTATGGATCAGCAGATTCATTTCACGTTCACCATGTGCTGGCATGTTGCTGATATATTATGAATTTGTCAAAACTGACATTCCATATTAATTGTCCCTCATATTTCATCAAAATTATTAACATAGATGGTGTAGTCAATGTATGTTCTTCATGGTAGTCAATCTTCCAGTGGAACTTTCTTTTACAGGTGACTTTTCCTGAGGAATCCCGACGTGCTTCGAGACTGCTTATGTTGACCTTGTCGTGCTTAAGCCATTTCATTTTACTTTTCCTATCAGTCTATGTAACCACAAGTTAATACATGCATTGTTTGGACATGTCCCATAAATAATATTTCAAGGAAAAAGAATGCATTTCCATAATCCACATGATTGGCCAATGAAAATACCACTCATCCTAGGGATTAGTAGGTTTCTTCTCATTAGAATGTGTCTACCTTCTCACTCCTCTCCTTTTATCTGGTGCAAAATGTTCTTGAGATGGTTCACGCTTCTCGTCTTTTGTTCATCAAAACAAATGATATATCCACCACTCAATCTCATTCAGTTACCCTCCCTCTTACATATATACTAATTAGCACACGTCTTTTCCTCAATTAATACATAATGTCAGTATATTTTTTTTTTGTCTGCAAACTTTTACTGTAAAATTCGTTGGTTATGTATCTGCAGAACAACAAGGAATCCTCATGCCCCAGATAGGTACACTGGTGGATCTTCCTCTGGACCAGCAGCAATTGTTGCTTCTGGAATTTGTTCTGCTGCACTCGGGACAGATGGTGGAGGTTGTACTAATGTCCTACTGTTTGGCTTGTGCTTACCATGTATTATATGCAGACACTGACTTCACATAACAAGACAGGTTCAATTCGGATACCTTCTTCCTTTGCGGAGTAGTTGGACTAAAAACAACGTATGGGCGAACAGATATTAGAGGGTTAGATTTTGAACTTTTTCCTTTATGAATGCTGGGGACCTAGTATAGGCTTCAGCACACAAAAGCATGAATCATGGTGATATTGTGTTTGTTAGAAGAGCTGCCTTTTTTTGCAGTTCTCTATGTGATTCCGGGACTGTGGAAATTATTGGACCAATTGCATCATCAGTGGAAGATGTCATGCTAGTGTAAGTATTCTTTACTTGTTAGCTGGATGTTAGGCGCTACTCCCTGAGCTCAATAGAGGTTTAATGTTTATTACCTCAATATGGAAGTCAACAAATTTTGTGGTTGTAGGCATTGAAGTGATCATCAATTTTTTGGTGTTGGCAGTTTTTCTTTGCTGCTTGTCTTGACTTGTTGGGAGATGAGTTCATTCAGGGAAAACTTTGAGTTCGAATCACACCATTTGGTAGCACTGTTTCTTCCTATATTCATTGTCGTAGGATTCAAATTGTTGTGCCATAGGTTGGAACAGGTTAGCAGTCAACATTCAGAAACACTGCATAAACAAAGACAGGTTGAGAACTTATTTGACTTGGGAAGCATGTGATTCTCTCTGACTTTGCAGTAACAGTTCAAACCGTAAAGAAAGGAGCAGTAATGGATGAATTTGGATTCTTTGGAATTAAAAAGCTGAAGTGACTTCTATCCCATGTAATCATATAAATTCCTCATAATTGGAGATCTGAATGTCTTCACAGTTACTTTTGCTTCTTTATGAAACTTCACCGGTGACCTCCAGCAGGTCACAATTGCCATTGTTCATAGCTCTCCCACAGTCTCAACCACCAAAAGGACCATATGATGTAGTCCTTAGGCATAATAGTAGGGCTCATCTACCTTAGTAGAAGCAACAATCACACAATGATCTCTGTGACAATTGAATTTCCGGCTGTTTTCTTGATATCCTTACTGTTTAACTTCAATCACTTCTTTAATTTCTCCTATTTATCATATAATTCTCATCTTGGCAATGTTATATCAGGTATGCTGCAATCCTGGGATCCAATCCTGTGGCCAGAAATATTTTGAAACCTGTAAGTCTATTGTCTTCATTAACAAAAAATGCAGCCATGCCTGATTTGACATGACTTTGAAGAAGTGCAGTCACCACCTTGCTTGCCAAATTTGAAAAGTGCATGTTGATGCTACTAACTCGATTGATCTCTTACTGCCAAGTCTGCTTTCTGTGTAGGTTGTGAAAAACTCTTTTGTGTGATAGTTGTCAAAATACTACTAACCTGTGCTAGTTCTTGCAGTCACCACCTTGCTTGCCAAATTTCCCATCTATCAAAAGTTTGAATGCCGTGGGACCGTTGCGTCTTGGAAAATATACTCAGTAATAGCAGATTCCTATAGTTAGAAGGTTTCCCTTTTTACTTTTTTTTTTCTCTGTTTCCCTTTCCAATAACATGAATGAATTAATGTTTGCAGTGGTTCAACGATGTTCATTCAACTGATATCTCTGACAAATGTGAGGATATTTTGAATCAGCTAACCAAGACCCATGGCTGTGAAGTAAGTTCTGCTTCAATTGAATAGGCCTTCTGAAGTTACATGATTATTCCATAGAGTTGTATGTCTCCGAAGCTTAAAGTAACTTGATTCTCTCCATATTTATCTCGTGTTTCCCACCATCTTTTTCCCGCTAATGAGTTGGTTCTCTTGTCAGGTTCACTGCACAAGGCATAATTCTGTCTTTTCATTCATGTATATTGCTGAGTTCCTAATTTGACTCATATGTGTGCAAGGTGGTAGAGATTGTTATACCTGAGCTGCATGAGATGCGCACTGCTCATCTAGTTTCAATTGGATCCGAGTTTTTAACTGCAATGAATCCTCACTGTGAGGACGGGTAAGCCTGCCGCTCTAATCTACCTGTGGAATAGCATCATCATCAGTCTGACCAGAATTGGACACAGCTGAGAAGGGAATATTCAAAGGTTATGTTCATTCTCTATAATTGAGATTTCATTTTGGGACTGAATATCCTGTTCTCACTGTCTCAGGAAAGGTACAGAGTTGAATTATGATACGCGGACTAGCATGGCACTGTTCCGGTCATTCACTGCATCGGATTATGTTGCTGCCCAATATCTTAGGTGAGGAAAAAAAAGAGAAAAAACAGAAAGAAATTGGATGTTATTCTTGACATGAGATACTTTGACCCATCATGTAAATATATTATGACCTCCCACTGTCTTCCACTAGGCAGAAGAAGATACCGGTACTTATTCATGTCTAGTTTTTAGATTAGCTATATCATAGCCGAAGCTACTGAAAAGTGTTGAACCTAGTTTATTCGGTTTAGGTATATGTCTTCTATGTGGTCATTTGAAAATGCATTCGCAATCTCATTCAGTTCTTTCTTAATATATTCTTAGACATGGTGGTGATGCGGAAATGTGATTTCAGGAGAAGAATAATGCACCATCATATGGAGATCTTCAAGAAAGTTGATGTCATAGTGACGCCGACCACTGGGTATGTCATAGTGTGACTAGCCCAACTTGATGTTTCCCTTCGAGGATCCAGTTTCAGTGCTTGATGATGTGTAATCGGACTTGGCAAGCCTAATCTAAGCATAGTTTTTGTCTTATCAAGCATCCAAGTTTGAGAAGGAGCAAGCTGGTAGTATGCACAATTGGATTTAAATTTGTGATCTCTGCTTAAATGGCCTGGCAGACCTAATCAGAATCACTCTCCATTCAAATTTTGAGATTTCAGTGCTTCATTGTTAGCTTACTTCTTCTCATAGATTTTCAACTGACACATAAATTGTTTATTACAGAATGACCGCGCCTAAAATACCTCCTAGTGCCCTTACATATGGGGAAACGGATATGCAGGTTACAGGTTTGTTAGTTGCATTATTAATCTCAGGTTTAACAGTAACCATCTTTTCACACAAATTGCATTGAAACCATAAGCTTCTTGCACATCCTTGCTTTAATTGCAATAACAAGTTTTCATATGCTCAATGTAACATTCTTCACAAGGGACAATACTAGCGTAGTTTATGCACACTCTCTTTGTTTCAGGTTACCTCATGCGATTTGTCATTGCAGCAAATCTTCTAGGTCTCCCTGCCATTTCTGTCCCTGTGAGTGACACTGGGTTTACCTATGCAATTTCATGTGATTTTTTTCCATAATTCTTTTCTTCATTTGCACAAAAGTGCCATTTTAGACAGCTGAGACAGCTAACCTCATGCCAAGAAATTGAGTGATAGCTCATTGAGCCAGCTGAGGAACAAATTGGATTAGCCTTCCAACTGCACCTTTTGCAAATGCATTAAGTCATTCTATTCATCAACTCTAGTACAGTTATATCTAGCTCATCCCGTTACTTTTGCTGTGAATTTCACAGATTGGATATGATAAGCAAGGCCTTCCAATTGGTTTGCAACTGATGGGCCGTCCGTGGGGTGAAGCTTCAATTTTACGCCTGGCTTCTGTAGTTGAGGTATATCTTTTTTCATTCGAGCCCTAATTATTTTAGGTAGTTTTAGAGACGAATGCTATCAATTGCCTATCTTTCTCTTGCTTTCAGGAACTCTGTGGATCTAAGAAGAAGCCTGTATCATTCTACGATGTTGTGAAGACAAGCTGAATGCAGCTTAGCTCCTGTTGCTGTTGTTTCTCTGCGCTGATTGTATGGGATTTCAAGCACTCGGGGAGATCTTTGCAGTGACTTTATTGCTCCTGATTTAGCAGAGGTCTCTCTGCTTTAATGTCAATTCAGAAAGGACTTAGTTATCTGTCTACTTTTGTGGCTAGATGTTGGCTTTTCTAAAGCCTAATTACGATATGAAGATTCGCTTTTTATTGGATAAATCGTTGTAGACAGTGACTTTCCCCTCAAGGATGTTAATTCTTCAGTAAATCCACGGTTTCACTGTCGTTTATTTACATTTTTACTGCTAAGGTGGTTGGATAATTGGGAGATATATGATCTGTTAAACAGAAAAACAAAACTATTTCCAGGCGGCGACGGTAGGTGATGATGATAGGAGGGGGTGCCTCAGCGCTCATTGGAAATCAAAGATGCTGGTAGGGGTGTCGACTTGTGATGACGTCTAGTGGCCGATGTTGGTGGTAGACTGGTGCTGTTTTGGCTTGTGATGCTATGTGGCATTAGCAGAAGTTCAGTGATCTCCATCGCCAAAAGAAATAAGCTCTTAGCGGCAAACTTGACCTCAAAGAATGTCTATGGTCCAATGGATAAATAGAATCCATTTGCACATGTTTAAAGGACAGCTCGACTTCACCTGATGTTGCTATCTACCTTCTAGGGACAAATTAACATATACGGAAAGTGTTTAGGGAGAAAAAGGGAAGCACTTCATGCCACAATTGACCAATTTATGTCATAATGATGGTCTATTTATAATAGTTAATATCACGAAAAACTCTAAATTGGCATATATATGATTAATTTATCCCACACTATTTTTTTGACCGCCAAGAATGCTAAATCGGTACTCACTTGACAAATTTACCCTAAACTGGTATACCTATGATAAATTTACCCTCCGTTAGTTTCCGTTAAATTTTATCGACAAATTGTTAAGTTGGATGACACATAACAATTATTGGATGTACATGTTTAGGGCTTTTACCCTTTACTTGTCACATGTATATCAATTTGGGATCTTTCGTAGTATTAATGCAATAATGGAGGGTAAATTTATCACATGTGTACTAGTTTAGGATTTTTGGTAATCAAAATAACTAGTTTGAGGTAAATTTTGTCACAGATGTACCAGTTTAAGGTTTTTGGTGATTGAAAAATAATTTAGGGTAAATTTGCCATAAATGTACCGATTTGGAGTTTTTTGTGGTCAAAAAAATAATTTGAGGTAAATTTGTCATAAATATATCAGTTTGGAGTTTTTTTTTATATTAACCCATTACAATATTCACGTGTACCTATCGGGAGGTTGATTGATTGGTTGGCATACTGCTAGGATCAGAGGCTGGTGGTCATGAACACTTAATTTAGTTAGGAGTCTTGCAGCCACCTTGGACGCCTAGCTCGAGCTCAAGGGGTGGGTAGTCATGGCCGCTTGAGCTCAGAGATTATGATCGTGGATGCTCGGGCTCGAGGCGGCGTGCGATGTGATTAGTGGGACGACGATTTGGGGGGGAGGGGGGAAAGAAGGTGAAGAAGGTGAAAGAACGAAGTTAAATTTCAGGTCAAAATGATATTGATCCCGGATTACATTTTCCGAAGCTTTAAGTGTATGATGATAGCTGTCGTATGACGGTTATCTGAAGCCCTGGGAATTGGATCCGCCATTTCAAAACACACACACACTCTCTCTCTCTGTCTCAGTGATCAGACGGGGAATTGAAGGAGGATCTGATATGCCTTCTTCCGATGCTGCCAAGAAGAAGGAAGCGCCTTCTCTGAAGTCCCCTTCTTCGCTCTTCCCATATGCAATCTTGCTGACTCTAATCATCCTCTTCCTCTACTCCTCTTTCCTCACTTCCCCGGCCTCTCCTCCCCACCCACAAAGAAAAGATCTCCCGTTCCTGCAACCTCTTCGACGGCCGATGGGTCCTCGACCCGGAACCCCGGAAGTCCGGGTACGACGAGACATGCCCGTTTCGCAGAAACGCCTGGAACTGCTTGAGGAACCAGATAGTAAACACGGTTACGATCAATTCTTGGCGATGGGTCCCCTAAAGATTGCAGCCTGGACCGGATCGACCCAGTTCGGTTCCTTGGTCTGATGAGGAACAAGAACATTGGGTTCGTGGGGGACTCGTTGAATGAGAATTTCTTGGCTTCGCTTCTTTGTTTACTGAGGGCGGCTGATGGGGGTGCCAGGAAGTGGAAGAGGAAAGGGGCTCGGAGAGGAGCTTTTTTTCCTAAGTTTAATGCCACAGTTGCATATCACAGAGCGGTGCTGTTGGCTAAATACGAGTAAGACCTTTGTTGATCAGTGGTTTTATTTTCGTTCATATCGTTGCATGGTTAAAGAGATGATCTTTAATGATTGATGTGGCTGTTGTTTTCAAGTAATGGATGGTTTGGTTATTGATGAATGTTCACGTGGGTTGCATATTTAATTGACTAACAAACTTCCTGAGGATACTCATGCCCAGTTGCTTTTGTTTTCATCAGACAAGCTCCTTCTCTTGATGCTTGCCGTGCTCAAGCTGGCGATGCCTCTCCGACTCACTTTATCGATGCTTCCGTGTTCAAGGGTCAATTGCTTGGCATGGGGTCGCATTTTCTCTAATTTGAAGCATTTCGTGTCGATTTTGCTGACGCGAAGATATGAACAGCTCAGAGTTCTGTCTTTTGTTTTTTCTGGGTTCGGTGATTTCATTGTCAAGATCGAGTTTTTGAACACCACGTTTTGGAACGATCGGTGATTACTACTTCTTTGTGGGAGTTGGGAAAAAAAAAAGTGATGATTTTCGCTTGAATTTTAATTATAAGCTATGAAAGTAAAGGAAATTAAAATCGATTGGTTCGGTCTTATACCCCTAGAGTAGGAAACGGACCCCCCAGCTATCGGTTCCAATTTTAAGGATCGGAAACCAGTCTATATCAATGATTTCCAATCAAAATTTTCCTAATGGATTCAATCGGCGCAAATGCAAAATGTTTAGGATTTAATTGATATAATTACAATATGTTCATGACTTTTTTAGTAATTTTTCCCTCTCAATGATGAGTTCTAAAAGAAGTAGATGCAAATAAATTTGGCATTTAGCTTCGTTTATTTCGCAAAAAAAAAATAGATTGGAAAATATTTTCAAAAAAATAATTGCATGTATTGATTGAAATAATTAGCTCATTCAAGATGTTTTCATTATTGACAATAATATATATTTTACACATTTTCGTAGACAATAAAATTAATTTTGATTCACTCATTTTTAAGGAATAAAATCAAATCTTTTTTAGGAAATTTTTTTCAAAATCAATTATTTTTTGTGAAACAAACAAATCCTTAAATGTACTCCGAGAGCATGGTCTCTCATTTTCAACGGCTCAATATTAGGGGTTATTAGTTCCAAGTGGGCCGGTTTTGCGACGTGGAACAGTGAATCGGACCAGAAAAGTTGGTTCCTTATTTGTGGAACTAGGAATTGGCCTACCTGATCCTAGAATTGGATTGAGCAGTCTGGTCCGGTTTCTCAAGTTGGTCTAGGAGTAGGCGTGATCCCCCTGCCCCCTCCCCCTCTCTCTCTCTCTCTCGCATGGAATGGAACAATGGAACCAGACGAGGGCTTAGAAAGAACGTTGTATTTGTTCTCTCTGGCATTGACAAAAATAAAATAAAATAAAACTATCGGTCTAATTTGGGTGATTCAATCCAAACCTGTAATTGGAAAACGAATCGATTTCGGTCTGGTTTTGACGCTAACCCTCCTCGATATAACGAGAACAACAAAAGTATACTCACCATCCTCCAAGCGCTCGACTATTTCCAGAAAAAAAAAAATGAGATCGGAATTAAATTTGATGGACGGAACAAACCAGTTTTTTTTTTTTCGGGAAAAGTTTAGATGTCCTGCCTTGGTTCATCCGATTCCTGAACTTAAGGTGGCACTTGGTGGGTGTAAGGTAGATGCGCAATGGCTCTGCAGGAAACGCCCCACCACTTAATGAGCATCGTCCTCTTCTCACCCAACTTAGTACTATCGTCTCCCCTCTCCGTACTTATTTAATTTTCTTTGCTGGAACTGATAAATGAGTAATTATTCCACATCAGTCAAGGATACTGCGTTGCAATGTACGGCTAACACAACAATTCAGTGACCTCACCATGCAAATTTCTCATCCTCGAGGTTGGAGGCGGTTGACGAGCAAAATGGCGTTGCCGGGTACCCGCTCCACCATACCGAACCAGTCGTCGGAACGTACGAGAAAATGGTACGGCGAGCTCGTTAAGGGTGATCCTAGGAGGTGTACTTCGACATGAAGATCAGGAGACGTCGATAAAGCCCAATGTTCCCCGTGGGACTTCGATAGTGAAAGCTTGGCATCCTCCGTTTTGCTTACTAGGAGGCAAGTGTCCGGGCCGGTTGCGGATGGTCGGCTCGTGCGGCGACCTGGGCGTCCTGGGATCGATGGAGCACCCAAGCTAAGCCTGTTTTGACCCGGATCGCATAAAGAGAGAGTTCTAGAGAGAGAGACTCTGGAGAGGGCCTTTTTGTTTTCTGTCGGTTCTTTTGTCTTTCTTATCAAATGAGAAGGGAGACGCCTCTTTATATAGTAGAGGGCCTCAGATTACAACCGTTAGATTCTTTCTGTTCCGATGGCTCCAGATCTAGCGTTCCACCGATTCCTAACCACCGTACATAAGTACCGAAATTACGGCGGCGCACGTGACTATCCCATTCGGTTGTTCTAGTGGGGGGCCAGCCATCGCTGTCCATGTCCGTTTTCTACGTGCGGCGTGCTCGCCATCTTCGTCGCGGTGTCAGCACGGCGGCTAGCCCATAGTATGGCTGTCTGGAGACGCGTCCGAGACGACGCTTCGGTCGCAAAATGCGGCCCCAGGAATCCGCTGCGAGCCCGAGGCGAGCTCGGCGACGGGGGGCGGCGCGGACGGACGCGGGAGAAGACGAAGGGGGCCCCCCAGCGAAGGAGAAAAGGAGGCAAGAGGAGGCAAAGGAGGTGCAGGGGGGGAAGGGGGCGAGGGGGGGGAGAGGGGAGAGGAGAAAAGGAGAAGAGAGGAAAGAGAGGGAGCGTACAGGCCCGGGAAGCGGAGGGAGAGAAGGAGGGAAGGAAGAA
>JAGVVM010008765.1:0-16381 GCA_019149425.1 Psidium friedrichsthalianum
ATATTTAGAATCGATTTTTCCAACATATAATAGGTTAATGGCTAATTAGTACAATTGAATGGTTCATGCTGAAATTGGCCACCTGTAATAGTTTAGAATATTTTGATAATTTTGCACCACATTAATTTCATCAAAGAGCCGCAAATCATGGCCTTATTTTGATTGAAACCAATAACTAGCGTGATAAGTCATCAAGTCATCCTACTGCACACCATCAGTCGGGTTTTTTTTTAATTCAATTGCTTAAATTGTAGATTCATACGGTATAGATGTTGGATAATATCAGGTGAAGAGCAAGTTTGGTGGATGCTAATTGGTAGAAAATTTGATCGAGAAGTTAATGACTGATGCATCTGTACAAGTAGGTTCATAGACTGTGACTGGCCACCCTAGTTTTTGGTGTAAGCTGTGTCGTTTGTTTTTGACTGTGGAGGATACATGGATGATATTCTATTTTGTACGGTTAGCTTTGTTTTTCTTTACTATAAGCGGTACATGTTGGGGATCTAAGGTTTTAGGGTTAGTATAAATATTAGGGTGGCGATCCTTTCGGCTATCTCAGGCATGATAAAATCTAATTGTAGTCGTCTAAGAAGAAACTAATTAAGCTAGGTTGTTCTTTTGTTGTGGAACCGTTTCTCTCCTTCTATTGTTGGTAAAAAAAGCTGCATTGGTGCCGAGCGACTCGCTAAGGCGGATCGCGGGGGGAGTCGTTGCTTCAATAGAGTGTAGGTCCTGATACGGAAGCTAGTCTTCTTCATGACTTGGGTAAGTTTGCTTGCTGAGTTCGCGCAAGCCGTGAGAAGGTTCTCTTCGACCGTAAAGCGGAATTTTCGGTGCGGGTATTTACTCGGGTCTCAATAGTGGGCCATGCTGTTGTGGAGGTCATTTGCAACTTTAGTTTCAGAAGTAGAGTTGGTCGCAAAGCGATCCATTTCCTTCTTGCATAAGTTAACTTCCTCGCATCTATTATGGGCTACTTTGTCCTTCCACGTGTGAGTGAACTTTTGGAGCATTTTCTCAACGCGGGTCGAAATCGCGTACTTTTAGGGAGAGGACGCGTGTGTGCGGATCGTTTAGCAAATCGTGTTCAATTCCTTTTATTGTATTAAGAGATGGCCAAAGCTATAGCATTAGATAGAGCCGGCCGAGAGTTTACTTCTTATGGTTTTGGTGAGAGTTGAAAGATTAAACTGGATCTAATTTTATTACGAGTGAGTAACGGCGTAGGACTCTTTGAGTTGTACCGCTCTTATTGGGTAAAGGAAGGAGGGTAGGAGGAGGAGGTTTTGACCATCCATTACACTGTTTAATACAAGGATGTGCTTGGCATAAAATTGTGCTTTTTAAATATTGTATTTATTGGGTATATACCTGCTTGATTATTTGGTGGCTCTTCGATCGGATTTTGATAAGAACCCTAAATAGTTTTAAGATGGGCGTTAGAATGTGTAGTACATTCGGTCATTCAACCTCAGTAGCCTTGCCTCTTCGATACCTTTGCCCGTGTCCACCACCAGGCCAACAAGAAATGAAAAGGGAGTAGATAAACATAGATAAAAGAATTCGAAAGTAGGAAAATAACATATTAATATTAGTAAAATTTCAAATAAAATTTAAAATAATTTGAAAAACTCGAGTGGTTGCGATTTTTTAGGAATTCACTTTCCTAATTTTATGTATCATATCTGTTGATCGGGAAACAAGTGTTTTTCGGTTGAACTAGTCCTTTTTGGGCGAAACCAAATAGTGAAGCACAAAAAATCAATTTTTCCTCAATACAACACACCCTAAAATTACATTTTGGTATCTCAAAGCTTAATTTTACACATTACGTGAAATTATAATCAGTTTAGAAACGATTAACATGTCAGTTACCATGAATTAAAAGTCCACATGTGTAACGAAAAATGTTTATTCTCGGATGATACAAGGGCAATGTCCTTGCACGACATTATAGGGAAAATTACCAAAGATGTCATAACCTGTTGAGTCAGGTGTTAATTCATCTAAAACTTTTAGTTTGGCCAATTTAAATCTTATAGTTTTTGACAATTTAGGGCAATATTGTCCTTTCGGCCATTTGGACGGCAATCGTCAAAAAAATTTAATCTAACCCTCGTTTGCCATTGTTGAGAGTCAGTAACTGGCGGAGGGAAATAGATAAAAAGAAAAAGAAAGTAAAAGAAGAAAAAAAATTCAGGAAAATGTAAAGAAAATTGTGAAATCATCCACATTAGGGTTTGGCCAATGTCGGCCGTGCCATGTATATTATGGTCTGTTACTAACTAGACTGCCACATCAGCTATTTTTTTTTTTTTGCTAGAATTGGCCACAAGGATTATATTGAACAAATTCAATCAAAAATGTGTTACGATTTAATTGCTAAATTGAAAAATCTTTTATGATTTGATGATGTATGTATACACATATTTATGACATTTTCTAGTATTATCCTCGGCATTGTATGTTGTCGTATATGCTTAAAAATTGCCAATACTCGATCAATTATACATTCGCATAAGGTGGACGACGTATTTAAAAGCCACCCCGCTCTTCATAAGCAAAAAGTTGTTTAATCACTTAAAGGAAAAGATCCCTTTTCCTTTAGCATGTCTCGATTCGCATCGCATACGTAAATAACAAACATGTGTCAGCATCGGCGCGTGGCGCGACTTGAGTCCAAATATCAGCGTCATGACAGATAAGATTCCACAGATTGTCTCACCACCTCAGATCGGATCCGTAGACCAAAAAGACTCAAAACGACGACGTTTCCTATGGCCGGAGGAGACAACGTGAAGAAGAAGAAAGAAGTGGAGAAATATTGGCGGAACAAACACCGAAGGAAGTTCTTCTCGGCAGGGTACGGAATTACAGCTTCCTTTGTCAGCCTCAGATGCCCCTTGGGAACTTGTGTGGTTGTGCCCGACGGCATAAAGTGATGGTCAAATTGGTCATGGCTCACGTTAGGGACCGTTTTCGGTTTCAGCTCTATCCTAGGAAGATTCCAGGAAGGATAATTAAGAGTTCATTCATGACATGACAAGGACAAGATAAGAAACCCTTTTGTTATATAGTCCAAAAATATATGCTCAATTGAAATGTTGGAGGATGTGATTCATACTTCCTATCGATAGAAAGATACGTGAATTTTGCTCTATGGTAAGTGGATGAAGGTCTACGAGGGCTGTCTCAATGGGTTTGCAAGGGTAAGCGCCCCTACGACGTCAGAGGGCTTTTTTAGTTTAAGCTCGTATTTTATTGAAAGTTTGGGCTTAAGCTAATGCATAGTTATTATTATATTAATCGCTATACAATTGTTATATCTCATAATAGAGAGTTGTAATAGAGATGTTGAGAGGTGATAATTATAGTGAAATCCTTTATTAGTGTAACCCTAATTTTAGGTGAATCGGGGGTAGATTTTATGTCTCCATTTCTCTTTCTCGTCTTTACTTTCTACTTTATTGTGTCTAGTGGGCATAATTCTAAACGGAAACTTTGTTTCGAGCAATATGGAACGCTTCAGCTTATCCATATAAACTTATTTGCTCACTCATTCAGAATCGAACACATGTATAAACCCTACGCTCCGTTATTCTACTTATGTCTGCGCAATTGGGTATTTGTTAAGCAATCACTATAAAAACCTTACTATTCTTTCGCATTGCTTTTATTAGAATCCTATAGAAAATCTCATCATCTAAGCGCTCTACCCAATTTTACCTTCACATGGTTTGAGGATAACATCGCCCAAGGGGCAATTAGGAGTTTCAAACGCTTATCATTGTGGGCTTTTTCTCCCTCTCTTCTCTCTCTCTCTTTTTTTTTTTAATGTGTGGTCCGCATTTCATTGCTAGATTTGACCCGGACAACCACTCGGGCATTGCCACGAAAGATGTAGGCATCTTGTACTTGCATGGAAAACGGCAAGACCGCCCCCCATGTCGATTTATTTTGCATGCGTCAAAGAGAGATCTCTCTTGTCGAATCAATTTGTCTTCTTGTCAATAATGAGAACAAGGCCGATGCCCCCATCATCTACTCAGCAAATGCCATGTCTATTTCGACCACAGAAGAGAAAAAAAAATATCCCATGTCTAATTCTTCTTGCTCGAGGGGAGGATAAACATGGACCATATTTTTCAGTGTTTTATTTAAGTTATTTAATTTTTGGCCATCATGTAGGAAACTTCTTGGAGCACCCGTCTAGCTCTCTTGACTCATGGGGGGGTGGGTCGGTCCATTGTGTGTTTTTCCTCGTCGAGAATGTGTTCCCAAAGACATGGCATGTGGTAGTAGGGCTTCCATGGAGAACGAAGAGGCATTCGATGTGACCGCGTTGCGTCGTCTGTTGAAATGCGCCAGGATCATCAGGTCTGGTGGTCTGACAAGGGTCTCGCTAGATCTATTAATATAGCCCACGAAGATATTTAAAAGCGGTCCCTGTATCGTGCATCTTTGGATGCACTCGCCCTGATATGGCCTTGTAAGAAAAAATGAGTCGGACGTTTTCTGAGGCCTGAGAGCCTTATGCGTAATGTTATGGCGTCCGGATTACCACTTGTGGCTTGTGAGTGATGAGCATGCCTAAAACAGGACGATTGGAATTCGTGCGGTATGTTTCTCGTATGCCTCTCTAAATCCGCGTCCACGACGCAAAAAGAACGAACATAAACCGAAAAGGCGGACTCGAACTCGACAATGCACATGCGTAATGGTTTGTCTTATGAAGAGAGTGGTGATTTTCCATAGATTAGAAACGAATTTTGTTATTTTAGCGCCTGTTGTTTAAACACCCGCAAACGCATGAAGAGTGGAAAATTCATCCAGGTTTCGAATGGAAGAGATTAATTAGGGTTTATGTCAAAATTACGCAACATTTATGGATGTTATGCAGTGTGAAAAACGAAATCAATCGAAACTAAAGGATCCTCCATCTGCAAAAAATGTCTTAGGGCCTGCATGGCAACTATTTTGATCTGAAAAAAATGATTATGATTATAATAATTTTTTTGATTATGTTTACCTGGATGAGTTTAGAGGAAGAAAAAAAAAAAATATTAATAACGTGCAAATTTTCTATTCCTGAAATGGAAATGCATGGTAACCGCATAAAATTTTTATTCCTGGAAATAATTTATCTTCCCAATTTGTGTCATTTAAATCAAATAATTACATAGTTACTTTGTGAAATTTTCATCCTAAATTTCAAATTAATTGAAGATTAATTCATATTGATTCTCTTATATAACATATTGCATATAATATTTTTTTTTCGTGCTTTCCGTCTAGTTACAGTGTCATAACGAGTCATTTTAAGTTTAAAAAAAGGAGAGACCATGTTAGGTCAATGTGTGATTTCATATTAGCTCGAACCCTATCAGGTTTATACCAAATTGTAATGAGGAAATATCAAATTCGATCTTAGTGTGATCGATGGCATATGTATATGTACATGCAAATGAAGTCGCCATCAATCTTTGAGGAGGGTAAATCAAAAACCTTATCGAATAGTCAGGAGAAACCATTTGATTCTATGCAATCAGAGAAATCTAGAGTCTGAGGACTTGGTTACGTCAATATTTCTACCGACGCTTTTTGGGCATCAAAGTTGAGTGTTTTCTAAATATGTTTCATGAAAATTTTTAATTCGTTTTTAAATCTATGAGATAAGCTAGTGCTAAGTGTTTACATAGGTTGTTTTTGTCTTTTTCCAAATTTTCTAAAACTAGACTAAGTTTAACGTACCTAAACCTAGGCAAATCACAATCAATGAAATTAAGTGCGCAGTAAAGGAATTATGGCATTGATAAATCATATTATAAAACCCTAATGAAACCCTAAGTGCTTAGAGAAATGTGGTTTGGGTTTAATTTTCAATGTGTTTATGATTTTCCTAAAAAAGGAAAAAATCTATGAAATCTAGAGAATCTAGGCCCAAATTTATGAAAATAAGGTCAAACTAGCCTAATCTAAACTTTTTCTATTTCTAGGGATATTTTGAAAATTTCTTATTTTTTTTATCTATTTATTTATTTATTTATTTTATTATCTTAAATATATATATTTTTAAAAAATGAGACTTCATTCTATTTAGGTCAGCGGAAAAGTGATAAGAGAATTGAAAGGGAAAAGAAGGATATTGGGGACTTCATTCTTTTTTGTGATTATCAATAGTGATTCTTTTTATTAAAATCAACTCTTTTTTTTCTTTTTTTTTTGCTCCAAAACTATTCCTGAGAACAGAATCAGAATCAGAATCAGAATCATTTATGTTATCAAATATGATTCTCATCATTTTTTTATTTCTAAGGACAGAATCAAAGAACCAGAATAGTTGCCATACAGGCCCTTAGAGACAAATTAACGTACAACTTGTGTCTAATCAAGGAAATGAAGCTAACCGAGCCTCAAGAATCCTAAAACCTGAAATCCTAAACCCTAAATGTCGAATTTTCTAATGTAAGAAATTAGGAACAATCATGGTCATGGCTATGATTAATATGGCCCATCCTCCCGGTGTCATACACATTGCAAATGTCAGAAAGACAAATTATGCACACTCAGTGTTTAATTAAGGAAACGAAACCAACAATGCTTATAAAAAAAAAAACCGTTAAAACTATGCAAAACTATACATAAGCGAAGCCGACTTCAAAACAAGCTCCTCACGCATGATCTAAAGGTAAAAAGAAGGGAAACAAAGCAGAGTCTTCACTGAAATCCCAGTGAAAGTTCGGCGTCAACAGGAATACGTGAACAGCATATATATAGAGAGAGAGGCCCTAGCTAGAATGCTTCTCTATATAGTCATACCATTGCTGGAAACTTGTCACTCTTTTCCCAGATTTTGTTTTCTTGCACCAGAAATTTCATGTTATGGCCTTCACTTTGCCTCTACACTGAAATTTCCCTGCCGTACCGAGACTGCGGTAATAAGGGTACACTGCCCGAGCACCGGAAATCGGTCTTCGCGTAGTAAATTACTACACAGGTGGGTTCGTGGAAAGTCCGGACCGCAAAGCGTTGGAAACTAAGTCCCTGCATCTGCGATTCACTGTCTATATCAGTTACAGAACTAATCCGGTCGAAGAACATGTATCGTAACCCCACACCGCGATCGTTGCCATTGTGTTTTCCCCAAGGTGCAATTTCCTGCGAAGCTTCCTCTGCGGATTTGAGTAGGGTTTTGGTCTGGACGTTTCCATGATACAATATCTTCTGATCTCGTGTGCTGACCATGTCACGTAACGGCGGTTTCGCCCACGACGGATGAGATGGGGCCTCCCTCTCTTCCGCTGCGCAATTCATGTGATACGGATAGACTTCGAATGGAGGAAGACGACGGCCTGTTCATTTCCGTTGTTTGAAAGAACGGTACAGAGACCAATTTTCTTAACTAAAACTACTATTTTTTTTTTTTTTTTTTGGGCTCCGAAAGGTGGGTTGGAGTCGGTAAACTCTTGTCTCTTGCTAAGTTACGGGATGTTTGGATAATCCAGAAGATGTGTTTGGGTTCATGATCATGACGTTGTACTCGCGTACGGGCCGTGGAAACCTGTTTAATATTCAGAACCGCCAATACGCCGTCATACTGCTGCATTCTTGTGGAATTCCGTACTGATTTTGACGACTTGTCCAATTTTTCTTTCTCTTTTTTCAGTGAAGTGTGCTTATCAGGGGGTTTAAGATGTATGATTACTCTTCGATCGGTTTAATTAGGGATGAGTACCTGGACAAGATCGATTCAAGAACCGGTCTGGTTCGCAAGAAGATTGATCTGGTTCACAATTCCAAAAGCTGGAAGGGAAGCTCACATTGACCTGTTGGTAAAGAAGTATCGATAATACGAGTTACGACGATAGCATGCTAGTTTTCGTAGATAGAAAGAGAAGGCTCATTTATGGTTCTCAATTCTTTATCCTAAACGAGCCGATTCAAACAGTGAACTTGAAGCCCGAAACCTGCAAGGCCAGTTCTAGGGCATAACCTGGAGTTGAACCAGATTTAAATCGATTTCCTAGCAAATCTAAATAAGTTCTTTAACTATTTTTCAAAATGGGAAATATTTATTGATATTTATTGCGTTTGACATATTATTTCAAGCGAAAAATGACGGTATTTTTGTTTGACATGCTCATATTGTATATTTAGTGAATTGAAACAAAAAAGAAGAAGAAGACAAAAAAAAAAAAACTTGACGAGTTTCGGGGTCCATAAGGTCGGTTCCCGATGCCAATATTCGGGACCCAAACTTGACATGTGAGGTTCTAGATTCCAAATTTATAATCTCCCCACTTTGAAACCAATCACTCCTAATTTTAATAGAAAGGAACAAATTTAGTGATTGTTTGGTCTGGTTTAAATTTTTTTCAATGTACTCCATTTATATAAAATTTAGTGAATAAACTATTTAAATATCTCACATTACTTGTCTAGGGGATTCATATATTCTTTACATACTTATGATCTTCCTCCACCTATTAACTTAAGCTTTTGGATTGTACATTTTAACATGGTCATAGAGACCAACTCCTTTCCATTCTTGCCATCTTTAGCACCTTCCCTTCTAAATACGAGCTCTCTCGCATTTCAAAAATCTATTGGACTCCCTAATTTTGCCATAATATTGTGGTGATTTTGGGAGAGAAAAGGAGCAAATTCAATTTTCCCCTAATTCCCAATCTCAGTTCATCTTATTCAAATTCGGCTTTTGCGCGAAGTCATCATTTAAAGAGCCATTAGTACTGAATTTTCACATTGGACCCACATCAGACGTATCGCTTGCCACGCGTGTTTCCATGTCAGAAATTTAACGGAAATGTTAGACAAAGCCAATCGAAGATAGATTTGACTTGGTGTACTAATTTGAGGTTTTTTTTTACGACATAAAAGTTAATATAAGGGTAAATATACCGCGCGCATTGTCGATTTGGGATTTTTGGAAGCAACGTCCTAAGCCATAAATTACTTTCCATGCTAACAATGCGTCGAAGACGGGAAAATCTCTTTGGCAAGCTGGCATCACATATATCCTTATCCAACGCCGACGTCCATTTTGACCAGTCTAGTCATCTCATCATTAAGTGTCAAATTACTATAATTCCTTTTCTTCGGTTTTTTCCTATAATTATCGCATAAAGATCGGATGACGAGGCCATGCTTGGAAAGCACCTAAAATCTCTCGAGATACTTTCTCTCATGCCAAGAGGTGATTGGTTTCAGGATAAGTAAATTTCGGGCCAATAAATCGGAACTCACCCCGGCAGAGCCTGCTCGTTTAGGAACCTGTATGGAACTGAATTGGCCCTCGCTCTATAGTTGACTCATGAACCAAGCCTAACTTTAAGTAATGTGATTATAACTTTGGAATATGTGGTATAGTGATTAAGGTATCGATGGATTTCACAATATTTCCAAGTTCGAATCCCATCCTGATATATCTAGCTTTTTTTTTTTTTAAAGCAAAGTAAACAATAATAAATAATTAAATAAAAGCTAAAAAACGTGGGTCAAGACCGGTTTTTAGTATGAAATCGGGAACCGAACCGGTCAAGACCGGTGTCACTATCTTTATTCAAAACCAACCATGTTTTCATGTGAACCGACTTAGAATCGACCGGGTAAGGCCAATACGATTCGAGAGACCTGGATCAAATCGGCCGGTCGCTCACCCCTACTCCCCACCCCCACAAATGGTTTCTTAAGATCTGGGCACTTTACATGTCTGCCACGTGGCCTTTCGGCTCTCCATAAAACCTACATTTGCATAAAAGGAAAGGAAAAACAAAAGGACCCAAAAAAAAAAGAAAACCCCAAGAAACTTCCAGGAAGATTCATCGCAAAAATACCTGCCAACCATGTATATATCTCCCCCCGCACAACACACAGACACTCACACCAAAACCACTGTTTCATAGCCATCCTCGAGGAACACAACACACTCACCCATTTGCTCCGATAGACGGACGGTTCTCCTCGGAATGGCGAACGAATCGCACAACGAGGCGTCGCTACTCGAGAACGGCGGCAGCGGCGGCCTCAAGGGGTCGAGCAAGGAGACGAGGCCCGGCCGGACCGCGCACAACATGTCGTCGTCGTCGCTGCGCAAGAAGTCCGACATCGCCCTCGTCTCCAAGGTACCGTGCAGGTGCCTCCGGATGCTCCTCGCCAACCTCCAGGAAGTCGTCCTCGGGACCAAGCTCGCCGTCCTCTTCCTGGCCATCCCCCTTGCCGTCGTCGCCGAGGTTTACAGCTTCGGAAGAGTAAGCACCCCAAGGACAAAAACAGAAATGGAAATCTGATTTTTTTTTCCTTGAAAATTTCTGTCTACATTCGGAAATAAGAACCCATTTTAATTAGTTGGACTTCCGGGTTGACATGCACTTAATTTGGAGTGATTTTTTTCCCTTTTGTTATTTCTTAACTCCCACTTTGTTTATTATAAACCCAGATAGAAAAACGTATCTTTTAATTACTTTTTCTAAATTTTAACCTTGCTTAAATTTTGAAAAAATTGAGGAAAAAAATTGTTGATCATGTTCTCGAACCCTGTCAGACAGGATAAGAAGACGGTCCGTCAAATTGACAGAACCACAAGCACCACACATCCTAGTGAGATGCTTGTCAAAAGGAAATTGCTAAAAACCGCACGTCTTGAAATGTACAGTCGTGGTGGACCGTCACTTTGACAGACCCGTCTTCTTAACATAACTCAAAAAGAATATAATCGACGTGTCTGACTGATTTTAAAATATGTGAAAAATTAAAGAATTGGGTGTTCAAGATCCTATTGAATTCTTTGATTTTCTTGCCTTTCATATGATGAGAAATTAGTTAATCACCGGGAGATTGCCTCGGTGGCCACTCTTTCCATTTGGAAGAAGGAGGGGGGTTTTGAATCTCCATCTTTTAGGGAGACTGGGGTGGAGATACGTGAGGAGAGAGCAGAGATTTGCAACCTGAACACGATATTTAGCGCACACAGTATGGCTTGTATAACAGGATGTGATAAATAGGATTGGACAAAAAAAAGTAAAAAGAAATTAGCTAAATCTTACTAATTTTCAGAAGCTAGAAAATTTTTATTTTTAATGCGTTTTGCGTTCTGGATGCAGCCATGGGTGTTTGCTTTGAGCCTTCTTGGACTCACCCCTCTTGCCGAACGTGTCAGCTTCTTGACAGAGTGAGCTCCGCAGAAAACTTTATAATCATTTAATTCCGACCTAACTCATTTAACATATAGTGTAAATATATATCTAAGTTTCTCACAGCATCGATTCCCGATACTGGAGTTAGGGTTTTTGACACGTGCCCCCTTTTGTTTCTCTTTGAAATTTTTCCAGGCAAATCACTTACTACACCGGGCCCACAGGTACTTCAATTTTTCTTCATGCGTATATTATACTTAGTTTGGTTGCCATGTGCAAGCATATATTAATTAACTAGTTGACTGAAAATGGAGATGTGGGCATGCAATATTCTCTTCAAGTCCTGAATCCATTGGCAAATGGACAAAGTTTTTGTCCATTCTCAGCTTGGTTTCCATGGCCACGAGAGGTGGTAGGTGTCCGGTCCGATTCGATCCCACCCAAGAATTGGGAATTGAACCGATGGATGATCTGATAGAGCCAGTGAATTTTTAATAAAGATGAGCAACATGGACTTTAATTTTGATGTATTAACTAAAGTTCGATTTGTATTAAAGAAATGAAAGAATAACAGATAAATTATTAGGTTCGCACTTAGAAAATAAAAATATAAAAATAATCGGTCCGATCTCGAGAAGCGGATTTGTAATTCACTGGTATCAATTTTATGGAACTGAAAATCAGATTGGCAATCTTGGGAGCTGGACCGAATTGGCCGATTCGATTCGGTTTGGGCGGTTTTTGATTGGATCAGTCCTCCTTACTCACCCCTGACGGCCATTCCGAGTGGATTGGACATTTGTGGGTTGAGAGGAACGGCGGCAACGCGCTCGTTGCTTGCGTTTCGATCGTTCGCTCACTTTTCGAGCGACAGGTCTCGACCTCGATAGTGAATCTAGGATCGCAGACCGGTTACTTCGGCTTCCTCTGGATGTGACGGGTTTATCAGGAGTTTGCTATTTCGAAAGCGGCGAAAATCCGACATAATTGGCGATATCTTCTTCTTTTTTCTCCTTTTCGATTGAACTTGATGGTGTGTGCAATTTGCTTCGATTCGTTTTGCAGTGGGTGGGCTTCTGAATGCAACCTGTGGCAACGCAACTGAGCTGATCATAGCCATATTCGCACTGAGCCAGCACAAGATTGAGGTGGTGAAGTACTCTCTCTTGGGCTCCGTCCTCTCCAACCTCCTGCTCGTTCTTGGCACTTCGCTGCTGTGCGGCGGCCTCGCCAACCTCCGGAAGGAGCAAAAATACGACCGGGTAAGGAAAAAGATTTAACTGCTCGATCGAGGGTTTGAATGTAGCTCCTGTCGTCGTCGAGACAATAATTCATGAGTTCGATTTGGGGTTGACAGCGACAAGCCGACGTGAACTCCCTCTTGCTGTTGCTCGCGTTGCTGTGCCACCTACTGCCGATGCTGTTCCGGTATGCCAGCGCCGCGCGGCCTTGTCGACGTGGACGCGACGCTAACCTCTCGAGGGCAAGACAGCGTGGTCATGCTTGTCGCTTACGTCGTCTACATCTTCTTCCAACTCATCACACATCGGCAATGGTTCGAAGCACAGGTCGGCGACACAACCATTCACTAGTTATTTACCCTTTATACTAATGGGTACTAAAATTGATCTGATTACCAGGACTCTGATGAAGAAGACGACAAAGCTTCTGGGAAGAGGCGGTGATAGGGTTTTGGAGTGGATTTGTTTTGGCTGGTTGGGATGGACCCTCGTCATCGCTTTGTTATCCGAGTACGTCGTCGACACAATTGAGGTAACCATGTCGGTTTGATTAATGCTTCCGAGCGAAGCCATAAGGAAACGTCCCCGAACACACAGTAAATCCGGCATTCGCCTAATTATCTTGCCAGGAGGCGTCGGCTTCGTGGGGCCTATCCGTGAGCTTCCTCAGCATAATCCTGCTGCCGATCGTTCGGAACGCGGCCAGACACGCGAGAGCAGCTTCATCTTCGCCTTCAAGAACAAGGTGGTGAGTGTTCGAATCGACTGAGAGGCAGATCCGGCGGTTGAATTGCGACGACTGTTCTTGGAGTTTTGCGCTTGATGATATTTGTCACGATGATATAAATCCTGCACAAACTTCTATCGACCTCGATCCACAGGACATAACCTTGAGGCCGTCGCTTGGGACCGCGACTCAAATAGGGTTGTTCCGTGGATGAGAATTTACCGGCACTATTCTAAGCCGCGGGGTTAAGACCAAATTTACATCGAAAGCTTAATTAAACTTTGAGATTTTTGATGATTTCAGGCTCCCGTTATGTGTGGTTGTTGCTGTATAATGGGGATTAAGATGGACCTCAATGTCAACCTATTGGAGACTGGCTCTCTGCTCTATCAATCACGTCCCAGCTTTCACTGTGCAGGTTTATTAACATAATTATATGATTTATCTTTATTAATGTAGATATTTTAATCATCATTAATCATTTATTAAATCACTTTATTAAGGGATTTTCAATTTTTTTGACTTGACGCAGGATGGAAACTCCCACTACATGAAAGGATTGGTTATTCCTGCTTGCTACGTGTGATCTGCATCATGCTATTTGTGTCCTCAGCGCAACTAAGGAAGCCTAGACTTGCCAGTGAGTAAATTTTTCTTTCCGAGCTCTTTTTAATTCTACTCTTCTGAAAATATTTAGAACTAAGTATTTATGACGCAAAAAAATCTCCTCGAAATAACTCATTTGGGATCCATGTCACAACATGATCTCTGCAGTCTAGTACAGATCCAAACCGATCACAATGGACAACCTTATGGCATGCCTCCAACTCAAGTACCCCGACTGCAGCAGTATTCAGAGCTGCCCCCCTGGAACACAGATAAGCCTGCCCAACACTACAAATTAAACAACACACAATATACAAACTATTGTAAGTACTGGTGAAACGAGGACCGACACGGGCCCGTTTTAACGCAGGGTCCCACCCCGGGCACCCGATCAATGAAGGATGCAGGGGACGGGTGAGGAAGGTTGCCGAAAGCCGGGGATTCGCGAGAGGCGAGGAGGATTTTGTTTATTCTTTCTCTAATATGCGACGTTCAGCGGAGAATATCCGAACGGTTAGTATTGACTGTCGAGTTCGCGCTTTGAGTGTCATGGTCGCACTTAGGGTTCACGGTTAATATAGTGATATCCACAACACGAACGTAAAATACAATCTACTAAGTTATCCAACTAAGTACCCTCAATTTACACATTTTTGAAACCTCCACATTTTCGAACACGAGTTATGATCCATTGCGTCCGGATGGGAGGCGTGGAGCGTATTCAAAGGAAGATGGGCATTCATTGAGGATCCCATTTGTTTAGTGGTTTATAGTCAACCGTAAAGAGAGGGGTGCCGCACTAACTACACCTAGATGTATGTACTAGATGGCCACATCTCATAACTCAAAACTTTTGGGGGTGACTTGTAGCATGCGCTAATGCACAAAAATGGCGAATCAATCAAAAGTAGTCACATAAATGGGCAAACCGGATCCTTCGTCGACTTATTTCCATGTTATTTCTTAGTTAATTCACCTAATGTTCTTGATGTAACATTGTATACATCATTTCGACCATTGCATCAAAGTTAGTTCTGCTCTAATTTATTTTATCGCAGAGCGCGGCACCCTGACTTATAGGGTATTAAAGGCATTTACCTTAATTTATCTATATTGAAATGTTTGCCAAGTCAAAAGAAATAAGCGCCACTTGTCGTGCGCGCATAAATGAGACGATATTATTGAAGCAGCGTAATAAGGAAATAAGATCGAATCCATGGATTGGATCACATTTGGTTATCTTTTCGGAATGAACACAAATACACATCACCAAGCCTCCAAAATATTAAAATACCTCATAAATAAACACAAGGTGCATAAGATAAAAATAAAAATAAATCGGATCGGATTCCCATGATTTTTTTTTTTTTTTGGAAGTAGCCAAATAGCCAAAAATGTCAATAAAAATTTATTGTCTTGCGGTCAATTCAGTCTCAATATTTTTTAAATTCGATCAAATTTGGTTCTAAACCTTTTAAAAGATATACCAATGTAGTCCTTTCGATCCAAATTGGCTAGAAATCTCTGCACGGGGCCATTAGCTTTTTATGTTGCATGGTCAACGCTAACAGCAGGCCCTACTATGCCTCGTCGACCATCACACAACTCTCCCGGTGAACCCCCGACAGTACCACCTTCTACGCACGGAAGATGAGCAGTGGAAAAGGAATGAAATAGAAATAAATGAAATGAAAAATCAGAGTTTTTTTTTAACAAATTGCAAAAATCCTTCTTGTCAACGTCGAACTGTGATGGCCATGTAACTTATTGCTGACACTATTTTGGCCAAAAGGACTACCTCGAAAAATCATCAAAAGATTCAAAACTAAATTGGCAAATTGAAAAATTGTAGGACTGAATTAGTCATCGTACAATCAGATTTAAAGATTTCTTGAGACAAGTTCTCATGTACTAACAATAAACCACTCCACAAAAACGCTCCCCCCCCCCCCCCCACCCCCCCCCCCCCCCCCCCCCCCCCCCCCCCCCCCCTTAGACCACCAACACACACACACACACAAAATCATCTATTACGTTTGATTAGTGGAACAGGTATGACCTTTATTAGTACACTAATGCCCCTTACCGGTACCTTATTTCTCTATAAGGAAAACTTCTTGGCGACCTCGTTTATATTTTAGTGAGATGGAAGCTAATGCAATTAACCAAAAAAGACTAAGCTCAAAATGGCATTATTAAATGGCCTTCATGGAATTTCCTAGAAGCGAATGCAAACTAGGGTGGCATAGAGTAAAGCTAAGCGAGTAATAAATATACCTAATAAGGCATCGAACAAATATCTATAAAAGTTAGGTTAAATTAAATAAAAACAAAGCGTACTTATCATGGGTTGATTCTTTTGATCACGAACTGTGTGGCACTTAGAATAGGAATCGCTCGAATCGACCTAAGTAAGGTTGATTATCCTCTTACTCTCACATCACGGAAGGAAAATCTAGAGAAAGTATGTATAGAGAGGTTATGAAATTTGTAATTACTCAAATGAATTCGATGATCCCCAACTGAGGGGGAGGGCTTTCTTATATTATACAAAAGCTACCCTCTAACTACAAACCATTGATCTGCTTCTCAATCTAAGTGTAGATGATGTCAATCTCATCGACTTAATTCAAGAGTGGAGATCCTTTTTG
>JAGVVM010008768.1:0-10984 GCA_019149425.1 Psidium friedrichsthalianum
AGCTTCTCTTTTCTCGAGTAAACGAACATCTAACACCCAATCATCAAAGAAACTTCAACATAGCCGCGAAAACATAAAGGCCCTCACATCAGCCTAACCGAAAGGCTCTTTTACTCTACTGCAAGCTCTGGACTCCTTGTACAGCAAAAATAAAGTCTTCAGTCTACCTTGAACAACAGCTCAAACCCAAAAAATGTACCTACAACGAAAGGAAATTCCCCATATAACCATAATGTAGACACACAAAGCAATCTTTCAGAAATGTACTGGTGGCTCCGGCGAAAGCAAGTAGGAAGTAGAATCCGAACAGTTCAGGCTCGGAGCAGACTGGTCTTGTCGGCCCAGATGCCTATCTGGGCGGTAGCGACGAGCTTCTTGAGGTCGCCGATGGTGTCGTCCTTGTTTCACTTCACCCTCACCTTTTTCCCAGCCTGCCGTTTAATGTTCGACGGATCAAAGCTGTACCTGCTAGGTCGTGAGTCGATTTGGGAGGGAGAGAGAGCAGGGAATCGTCGCTGGGCGTGAGACAGGGAGAGAGCAGAGTAGGGCTTCTCGATCGTGAGTCGGGACGCAGGAGAGACGGAGAGAGCGGAATCGCCAGTCGTCGAGACGGAGAGAGAAAGGAGCATGAAGAGTGAAGAGAGAGAGAGGAGATAGCGCGTCCCTGAGTGAACAGGGGAGGGAGAGAGAGTCCGCCAGCGAGAATTTAAAATCGGAAGCTGCTGGCCTACAGTTTGGCAGTACTGCCTGCTAAATAATCTCTTAATTAATGAATATTTTATACAAAATACAAGATAATGATGTATGAATCTACAATTAAGATTGTATTGTCCTAACAATACCATATAAAACATTTCCCATTTAAAATTCATTTGACGAGTGAGGTCACGTGCGACACTTGTCATTGTGACAAGGGGCCCCACAATTGCCACTTGTTGCAAAACGAATGGTGCAAAGGACTACGCAAGCTTTACCAAGAGGGTACGCAATATTTTCTTGAGCTCGGCAACCTCATCCTCCACCACCACGGCCGCCGGTTCGCCATCGCCATCTTCCTCACCACCGGCTTCTTCGACTAGAAAAGTCTTATTATAACAAGAAGTTAATTAAAAAACTCGCAATGCTGTCATTTAACGTTATCCGTAACTAAAACTCTAATTCTAATATTTATATATCTTCCAAATTTAACTATCGTTAAGAGAGAAATCTACTAGGAAGATAGGAAATTAAAATCTCGGATCAAAGAATACTCATCCAATTTGTATCGCCTGCATGTTGCAGCGTCATTATGAAAAAGTTATCGACTTAATGCGCGGAAATATAACTAGTTATGTTCGTATAAATTCAAATATCGGATTAGTTACGTTAGAGCATTGATTAAGTATGAGAAACTAGAATCAACTTAGGAACTTTAGACATGTTCCTGATGGAATAAATAAGAACAAAGACTGCTAGAAGCCGGGGAACATTCTCAGCCGAGCAGATCAAGGAAGTGGCGGCCGGCTGGAAAAGAGCGGTCATCGGTTCCTGTGGGTGGTGAAGAACCCGTCCGGCGACTGCGATGTGGATTTGGAGGCGCTCATGCTGGAGGGTTTCCTGGAGAGGACCCAGGAGAGGGGGATGGTGGTGTGGTCCTGGGCGCCCCGCAAGTGGCGGTGCTGAGGAAGAAGACGGGGGTAGGGTTCGTGGAACTCGGCGCTGGTGGTAGTGGCTGCTGTACGCGGAGCGACACATGAACAGGAACTTCCTGGTGCAGGAGATGGAGATAGCGATCAGGATGGAATAGTAAGACGGCGACGGGTTCGTGAGCGGGGACGAAGTGGAGAGGGCGGTGAGGGAGCTGATGGAGTCGAAGTAGGGGAGGGCAATGAGAGAAAAGGCGGCAGAGCAACGCTCCCCCGAGAATTTGTTTGTAATTTTCAGTTCTCGCATTATTCTGTTACCCGCGAATGAGGAACCATGGAGC
The DNA here is from genome assembly GCA_019149425.1 of Psidium friedrichsthalianum. Taxonomy (NCBI): domain Eukaryota; kingdom Viridiplantae; phylum Streptophyta; class Magnoliopsida; order Myrtales; family Myrtaceae; genus Psidium; species Psidium friedrichsthalianum. Next base: position 1,967 of record JAGVVM010008768.1, read on the forward strand.
AGTTGCCGGTCTTGGCACATTTCCATTTGCATTTTGTGGAATTCTCTTTTGGCACGGCTGTTATTGTGTGCACGTGGAATGGCACGCGAACCCAAATGGCGAGGGCCATGAGCCATCAAACACACGTGGAATGACACGTCGAATCTCTAATGACATGATCGAAAAAAAAAAATTACACGGGCTAGATTTGGATATTGCTGGGGACTGGCGAGAGTCGCCAAGCTTCGACAAGGCCCACAGACCTCTGCCAACCCTTCACCGCGGCCACCAGTTATACTAAAATTTTAAATTTTGACAGTTTAGTCCTAATTGTTTGTGTTAAATTTCATTGTAGTCCTTCAAGTCAATTTTCTTCAAAAATAGCAGACACAGCGATGTGCTACGAAGGACGTCTGACGATGAGTGGATCGTCACGTTAGTAATTCGACAAAAATTGATCAGAGACTACATTTGAATTTCATGCAAAGATTTAATAGTAAAATTTAAAATTTTAGAATTAAACTAACAAATTTTAAAAATATATAATTGCATCGACATTCATACAATACAATATTTAGGATTGATTCGGGTTATTTTTGCCCTTTTTGCCAAGTGAGTTTCGTGGCCATCGAGCTTCCTCTCCCCTGAGTGTGGCTCATAAACCAAAGCATATATCGGATTAGTCAACACGTGCATAAGGTGTCTTGATGCCCGGTGTCTGTTGGTAAATTACTTGGTCGAAAATAAAAATTCATTGGTCATTCAATTATCCTACTCTAATTGAAATTTGAACACAATAAACCTAGCTGACACCTGGTTTTCACATAAGGATCTTGTTTGGAATATATTTATGATTTTACGGGAAAAGTGTCAAAAAAGTCTTAAACTTATTTCATTTTGGTCAATTTAGTCATAAACATTTTAATTGGTCAATTTAGTCATTTCGGCTAATTTTGGCCTAATATTGCTGACGTGGACATTTTTTAAGTACTTTAATAAATTTTATCCTTCTTCTTTTTTCGTCTTTTTTTTTCTCTTTCCTCTAGTGGTCATGGCTGGCGAGGCTGCCCTCGCCAGATCTGCCAAGGCTAGCCGTGCTTGGGCGCCGACAAGTGATTGTTAAGTCAACAATCATGACCGAGCTAATCAAAACGGTAACCTTGTGATTAGAGCTATATAATACTGGGTATGATGAAATAAATTCCACGAGAAAATGCCAATAAATTATCCATCACCAACATAAAAAACAGCATTGCTGCAAAAGGAAGGATATAAGAAAGGAAAGAAATTCCATCTCGAGATGTCGATTCTTTCTTTCTCCCATTTTCCCATTCAAGCTCCAACTTGGGATTGATCTTTTGGACCAAAGTCCTTGTGATTCAACGTGGTTTCACTTGTTTTTTCGATGCGGGAAAAATTATCAAAAAATTTCTAAATTTGTACTTTTGTCAATTCAATCTTAAACATTTTAATTTTGTTAATTCAATCCTAAACCTTTCGTATTTGTGCCAATCTAGTCCTAAACCTTTTGTATTTATAACAATTCAATAATCCGACCAACTTTGACCGACCGGCATTGAGGTGGACGCCGTCTGACATTAACGGGGTAATTTTTAATACTATTTTATTATTTATTTAAATTCTTTATTTTTTTTACTGTTGATATGAATCCAACACCCACCCACGCTACTTCTGTCGAAACCGGGGCCATCCCATCTCTCGTCTTCTGATTTCTGATTATGGCTCGAAATTTTGGTTTTGTGTATGAATAGAAATTTCTCCATTTCCAGTCGCATAAGACCCCATCTCTCTCTGTCCAGATCAAAATCGCAAGTGAGTTTTGCAGATCTAGCAACGTCTCCAAGCTTTCTCTCTCCTCTCTCTCTTTCCATTTCATGCTGCTTTTTCTCACCACCAACAGCAGAAGCTTGATATAAGAAGAACAAGACACCAAACTCGCCCCATCACACCACAAGGCCATGGCCGTCGTTGGGCGAGCTCACCAACCTCGTCCAGCGACGGCGGCGCCAGTAAGGAGAAGGGGGGAGGAGGAGGAGGGGGAGGAAGAATAAAATGAATAGTAAAAAGAAAAGGAAATTAAAGGAAAAAATAAATTATATTAAAATTATATTAAAAATTATCCCGTCAGAGTCAATTGGGTCCACGTCAGCGTCGATTGGCTAAAGTTGACCGGATGGATTGAATTGACATAAGTGCAAAATATTTATGACTGAATTGGCACAAAAAAAATTTAAGACTAAATTGACATAAATGTAAAATATTTAAGACCGAGTGGCAAAACTAAAAGGTTTCGGGTCGAATTGACAAAAATGTAATAAGTTTTGGATATTTTTTTTATAATTTTTCGCGAGCTACAGAGACCGTTCCAAGCACTTGGCGAACTTCACTTGGAGACGGCCAAACGTGCCCCGGTTAGCGGCGTAAATAGTTGCAAGGCACCTTTTCTTTATCTGAAAGTGTTTTTCCCGACCGAATCATTGGTGACGACCAGCTCCAATTTCATAGAAGGACAGATTGCCATTTCGATGGTCCCAAGACTTCAATATTTGTGGGGTCCATTAGGTTTGGTGTATGGTGATGTTAATTGTTTATGGTCATTTCCTATTAATTGCGCATAACGTAGAGTGATATAAGCCAGTGGTGTGATGTTTTTGAATTGGAATATTAGGTAGGTTTGAATGATAGATGCATTTTTAAAGGTGGAGTAATCTAATGGCAAGTCTTATAGGATCCTCTCATTTTTGACAATTTCTCATTGAATTCATACCAAATCTTCTGTACTATGCTGACACATAGTCTTTGTTCTAGCCCATTGAGCCAAACTCGATACGAATTATTGTGCTATGTTCGACCCAAATTAAGCTAATTTGAATTGGACTTTGTTATCACCAGATAAGTCCAAGCATTGCAAGCAATTTCACGGAATCATTTTGCATGTTGGAGCCAGAAAATTGGTTTCCTATTTGGAGTTGGAGTTACTGTCATATGTGTGGGTCGGGTCGGGTTGAAAAATGATCCGACCTAATTTAGACACATTTAACCCGCTTGTGACACATACCCAATCTAACCCATCTTTTTATAACACTTCTATATTTAAACCCAATTTAGAAAAAAAAATCATTCACAAACTAAGGTAAAAGCACAGGGTGAGTGAACCCGAAATCAAATGAGGGCGAGAGAGGGTGATAGAGGTAGGTTGGGTCTAAGTAAATTGTAAATCCATCTAACACCCATATTAAATCTCTTTATGAACTAGAGAGTTGGACCTAAATCCATTTATGACAAATTTATTAAATGTAATTACTCATATAACAACCTAGCTCATCAAATGTGGGTCTAGTGCCTGAGTCGACAATGGATTTTTGAAATTTGGCAACATATATGCTCTTCAATTTGGTGTTTTGGTCTTCATGCGGTTAACAGTCAGAGAGAGTTCTTCTTTGGGTTCATTAAACCGCACTAAAAAATGGAGTAACCAATTTGCCGTGGTCGGTTTCGGGCGATTACTTCTTCAAGATGGCGAGATTGAGAGATTATTTTGTAAGCAAGAGTGAGGGCCAGGTAATGTGTGGGATTATCAGGACTCCTGCTAATAGTCTTAACAGGTGCTCACTGTTAAGCGGCAAATAAGATGTCCAAACTCTTTAAGGACCCAAATTACCCTTGCCAAGCGTGACATCGCTTTTTCGAATTTCTTTTCTTATGTTGGGAAAATTCGCAAAATTTGATTCACTTTCCTCTCCAACTTCACTTGATATGATCAACCACTAATGTACATTCGAAACGCATATAATATGAATAAATTGGACTTGCAAAGTTTTCAAAGTTTTCTATTTGGTAAGATACATCGGCCAAAAACTACCAAAACCCAAGCTAGCCTCCTTTTTAATTTGAAAAAGAAATCTACTTCTCTCTCTTGATTTGGATTTTGCTACTAGATAGAAAAGAGAAATTAAATACAACGAGTTGTATGAAGTAAAACGAATGCCAACTTTTTCGGGATCACATTTTCGAGTACAACCCAAAAGCGAAATATAATATAGATTTATTGAGAAAGCTAAACCTAAATTGAATACCACATAATTCAAATGCGGCTGATTTGAAATTGACAGATTGAAAATCATTCATAAATTTTCAGTAGAAAAAAACTGTCTTGTCACATTGAAACAATTTGCAATTCAGGTTATTAAATCAAATCAATATATAACCGTTTATAACCTTATGTTCTTTTTTTCCCTTTTAACTTACTGTGGCAAGACCTTTTTATTTGTATAGTCGGGATTTGCTACAAATTCCATCGAGTGGAATTTGATTTCCAAAGGGAACTGGACAAAGAAGTCGTTTGGTTTCCTTGAAAAAAAATATGAGGTCAAGATTACACCGTTACTCTGCCAAGAGTAAACGATGCGAGGGCGCGCATGTCAATTATTCTGCTTTGAAAATCAACTTCTAGTTAGAAGTTTTTTTTTTTTTTTAATTTCTACTCTAGAAGTAAATTCTTTTTAATTTTTCAAGTGGCTCCAGAACTACTTCTGGAGCAAAAAAAATTATTTCGAAAGTAGAAAAATAAATTTACGTAGCCAAACGGATTTATGCTCCAGAAGTTGCGTTACCAAAAGAATTTAAATGCATCATAAATTCTACTCCAAAAATGTTGTCATGTGCGCCCTAAGCTTTTCCTTTTAGAGAACATTTTATACCTTCACAACATACTAACAATTTCCTCTTCAAGTCATTTATTCCTTTAATTTTGTGTCATGAACTCGGAGAAATGGGCATAAATAAGAGGCTCTTTTAGGGTGTCTTTCGTTGTGAAACTGCACTGGTCACATAACAAGATTCTAATTTGTTGTAAATTATTTCGAAATTCAATCTCCAATTTGGGACAGGTCCTTGGGATGAAAGCCCTCGGGATTCAACGCGTGTTTCACTTGTTTTTCCAATAGCAAGCTATCGAGACCGTTCAAGCACTTGGCGAACTTCGCTTGGAGACGGCCGAACGTGCCGCCGCGCTTCGTTAGCGGCGTAAATAATTGCACAAGCATCCGCTCTGCATAACGTATTGAGCTCGCCCGTCTTCTTCAGCAAGGCGCCCTTTCTTTATCTGAAAGTGATTTTCCCGACCGAATCATTCCGGACGACCAGCGACAATTTTGTTACGGCCCACGATCGAAGGACCACGGTCGAGGGGACAGCACAATTCGATGAGAGGACAGATTTGCCTTTTTCTATGGTCCCAATAGTTTAATATTTATGAGGTCCATTACGTTTATGGCCATTTGCTACGAAATGCGCATGACGTCGAGAGTGATATAAACCAGTCGTGGTGATGTTTGAGAATTGGAATATGACGTAGGTTTGAATGATAGATGCATTTATGAAGGGTGGGCTAATCTAATGGCACAAGTACTATAGAATCCTCTCATTTTTGTCAAATGTCTCATTGAATTCATACCAAATCTTTTGTAATATGCTGACTCGTCAACATTGTTCAGCCTATTGAGCCAAACTCCCTCCAAATTAATGTGCTATGCTTGACCCAGGTTAAGAAAATTCGAATTGCACTTTGTCATCGCTAGATAAGTCCAAGCATTGCAAGCAATTTCACGGAATCATTTTTCACGTTGGAGCCGAAAATTAGTTTCCTATTTGGAGTTGGAGTTGCCTAAGTCGGCAATGGATTTTTGAAGAAAACTGATTATGTAAAAGTCATTGGGTGTGTAATACTAGCACTCTATTTTGGATCACAAAAAATAAATAACAAGTAATTAAAAATATTGTGGGACCCACTCTTTTAAAATTTTGTGCCTTACAACATAGTATTATTATCATAGTCACTCAAAAATGTTTGGCTAGCAAAGCCCTTTCCGAAATGGGGCAAATATATATTTTGAGGATTGTCGCCAACTCACGTCAAGCAGGGGGTGTCTTTAACCAATTGCACTAGGAAAGCTACTTAGGCTATGGATTGGGTGGCCAAAGCCCGTAGGAACAATTCACTCTGCTCGAATAGGCTCACTAAAATCCCCTTTTCTTATTGGTCGTTGTTATGTCTTGATTTTGAACCTCTTGCTAGCTACAATTTTTTAAAAAAAAAAAGCGGAAATACGGAAAGAAATTCATAAAAACAATCAAATGTTATTAAAACTTATGGTTAATACCATGAAAAATCATAAACTGGTGCACCTGTAACAAAATTTATCCCAAATTATTTTTTGACCACCAAAAACCCTAAACTGGTACAGCCATAATAAATTTCCCTCAAATTGGTATAACTGTGACAAATTTACCATTCCGTTAGTTTCTGTTAAACTTTACATCAAATTGCGGAGTTATATTACATGTGGCAATTGTCGGGTATACATGTTACCCTCTGTTTGTCACAGTGTATCAATTTAAGATTTTTCGTGGTATTAACTCAATCTAACGAAAATTAACGAAAGATAAATTTGTCACGGATATATCAGTTTAAAATTTTTTATAGTCAAAAAAATATTTGGATAAATTTTCACGTATCAGGTGTTAAAATGTTTGATATATTTTCGCAGTGGTTTAAAAAAAATAATTTGTGGTAAATTTGTCATAGGTATACTAGTTTGGAGTTTTCGTAATATTAACCTTAAAAATTATCCACGTCAATACTAGCCATCCTTCGTGGCACAACCGGCGTTCAACTCTGCGATTTCCAATCATAATTGGCAGATAGACTCAATTGACAAAAACTAAAAAAAGCATTATGAATTAATTAACACCAATTAAAGTTGGGACTTAATTAACAAAAATACAATAGTTTTAGGACTTTTTGTATAATTTTTTTATTTTATTTACCGGTTATTTTAGGACTTTTTTTTTTTTTTGCATTTTCGATATTTTTGCTGTTTAATAAATTTTAGGTCGCCTCTATCACCGTTAAAAACTTACTGTGATCGGACCGTAAGGAAAGGTCAAATGTACACCAACTACCAAGTAGACGAGGGGCAAAGTGACACAAACGGTAGATTAAAACGTGGGACCAAAAACCTCACACGTCGCTCAGTTTTTTTTCTAGATTATGAGCATAATTTATGACGTTGGATTGTGAAGAGGACATAATCTACAGGAGATACATCTGCACGGGACCATGTATCTTTGTTTTGTTAAAAGCTACAATTTCCTCTCTCAAATCTGTCTTCTCTACCAAATTGTATATTGGACGAATCCCCTATTGCTTAAAATTGTATGAGCATTGCGTTTACGTAATCTCTCTATCTGTCTCTTTTAAATTGAGATAAGTGCACTACCAAACGCCTAAAACTTATCACTAATATGCGGACGATGTCTCGAAAACTTTTAAAAAACTACAATCAAGTCTCAAAACTATCATCAAAGGCAACCGATGTCCTGAATTTGGCAAATAGTGAAATCAAGTTGATTGCACTTCTGAATGATAGGGCATAAGTCTTAAGACTCAATTTTGCTACTTTGAAAAGCTAAACAACCACTTCTACAAGAAAACAACTGCCTAAAAGTATCCATGTCCTAAAAATGTTCACATACATTACCCAGTTGACTGGGTGAGCAAATCAATTCCAAAAATTTACACCTTCAATGTCTATGGATCTTCAGTTGATAACCATGTTCCAGCACGTCAAATTCAGACAATTAAAAAGGAAACAGCAAAACTCGCATGCAAAGAAGATCAAGGAAATAGTTCTTCACGTATTTATCAGCCAGAGATCTAACTTCCTCAGGATTCTCACTTAAACAATATCCAAACGCTTAAGCTGACCGGCCATATAATTCACTGTCACTCTAGAAACAGTCATAAAGAATGTTAGAAAACTGCCACGGCTACAAATTAGGTGCCGCAATTACCTTTCACAGATTAGCATAACTTCCTCAAATGCAAAATAAAACACAGGGAATTGCCTGAAATTTTTCAGTTTATATGTTAAAGACAACAAAAAATTATCACAAGCACAGAATCTCAGAATCAACTATTTGGTGGGAGGAAATCTCAAATCAAGCTCTCTAAACGGTTGCAGCTACAACTCAAACCTGCCCAATGCCGCGTTTAGGCACTAAAAAAACCCGCCATTGCAAAAAGATCGAACAAATCAAGCTCTCTTTCTTAAACGGTTTGTCAGATACTCTTTTATTTTCGAAGAAGATCAGATTGGAGAGCGTTTTATCATTTTTTCCTTTTTTTCTTTATTTGTTCATGTTGTTTTTTCCCCATCCTTTTCGCCGTTGTCGGCCATAGGACTGACCACCTGTTTTTAGGGGAGCCTCATCCTACCCACCATGCGACCTTCGCTTGTGGCCATTGGGATGAGGGCCACCCTCAAACGGCTGTGAGGTAGGACCTTGCCCGATTTGGAGGGATGCCCTCACTACGACGGCCTTTGCCAGATTTGGTGAGGGTGAGGGTCGCCTCGTTGCGACCTACCAAAGGCCTCGGGAGAGGTTGCCTCACAATTGTCCAGTCTTAGGACAGCCATGGGCAAAAAGATGGGGGAAAAAAAGGAAAATGAAGAAAATGACAAAAATGCCCTTGGTCAGGCACATCTTTGTAAACAAATGAGCACTTCATACCCTTATTTGAAAAAAGACCCACTTCAAGCCCTTATTTGAAAAAAAGGAAAGCACGCCAAGTCCTCATTTTGAATTTTTCCTAAATAAAAGTCATATTTCGCTTGTCGGGATTGACTTAATTTGTTTCTCATCGAATTTGTAGTTCACAAGCTTCAAACTTTTAACTGAATACCAGAAACTTTACGGCATATAGGAATTGACATGTAATTTTAACATTCTATAATTAAAATAGTAATTTTAGATTAACAAGAAAGTCATCTGAAGCAACTAAATGCTAGCATTTTAATAGTAAACTCAAAATAATAATTGGGTTTCACAATACCAGAATCAAGCAAATTCATAATATAAGCTTGTGAAACTGTTTTGCGAATACCGATATGCAAGAAACACCCATGAAACATTTTGACAACATCCCCCGATTATGAATTAGCTACATTTCCACCC
>JAGVVM010008769.1:0-19388 GCA_019149425.1 Psidium friedrichsthalianum
CCCCCCCGTCTGTGCCCCCCCTGGGCTCTCATACAATGCAAGGGCCCGAGTGAGCTGTGAGTGTACCATCGCCTTTTGTCCCCCCCCCCCCCAATTCCATAAATAATAGGTAGCAGGGTACAAGATATAATTCATGTCAACTATTAATGAGAGGCGAGATGCAAAGGTGAAATGATGAAAATGTGAGAGGCTACACTAATAAATGGTGGGGCAAGGGCAAAAGATTAAAAGAGGTAAACTAATAATGGATACTTAAAGAATGAGCACTAAAAAGATGATGCCCATCCTACATCAATATATTATAAGATCCTCTCAGGTATAGTTAATCTTTTTATTATATGCTGGTAGATGTAAGTCATTGCCCTCATCCTTAAAAAACCTTCGTCGAGAAAAATCCAGTCGAAAAAGAAGAACTTTGCGCCAAATTTCCAAAAGAGTGCAGACTCGCCCCCTGTCTTCTAATAGCACTCAACCCCTTATTTAATAATATCATTGCTATGCACGCCTGCCTTGATAAAAATACTTTTCGGCGCTATCATCTTTTAAGAGGCATGGCTAATTTACTTCCCCTGCATGAAGATAGGGCATCCGCAAGTCGATGTCATTTCATCCCATATACAAGTTTTCAAACGTCGCGAAGTAGCACGAGATAGAGATTTAAGTGCAACACAAATCTTACAAGATTAGCTCATACTGAGCGGCGATTCGAATAATCATCTATTTCACCTCTTTATTTGGCAGATTCATGCGAGCATAAAAACAACTTAAGGTGAAATAATATTTAAGTTTGCTCACTTCTGACAAATCCATCACACATTTCCCGCTCGCAATACCACAAAATAAAACGACAGCTGTTATCCTCAAATAGTGCAGTGGGGACATCATGAATTAACAAACTGAGGGATAAGCCACATGAAGCTTTGAATGCTCGGTAAGTATCAAAGCTTCTTATGACCAAACACATTCTTAGGCAGTTCAAATAGTGCAATAATCTCGCCGAATTATTGAGGAAGTCAGAACTTTACTTTGATGTTTTACAGACTTCCAGAAACTGGTTGTGACCCTCCACCATAGAGGAACACACTAAGCCAGCTACTATGATCTTAGCCCGCAATAATTCGAGGACATCTAGACTATAGCCCCCAACATCTGAAATAATCCCACCAATGTTTAAATCTCATATCTTCTTTGCGTAAAATAAACCAAGATCAATAGTCCCTTGGAGCGTAAATAGGATATGTTTAACACTCATATCAATGCCCACCGTTCTTCGAAGTATGCCGAATTGGCACCGTGTAACTAGCCTAGAACATTACTGACAAATGCAATATTGCCCTCAGGTGCATATTGCATTAGCATTATAACAACTGCCTCCTATGCGGCGTAATGATAAGGAACCTCCAAGTCATACCATAATTCACATTTACTTTTAAGGTCTAATATGGGTCCTTATCTACTTCAAGTGACACGGACCACCATTGCCCGCTATACTGCAAGATTAATTATTAAATAAATTTAAAACTAAAATACATATATTTATGAGTATGTATGACGGAGTTTATCATTATAAAGTCGTCCAATATCGTTTTTATGTAATTAAGAAATGATGTAATAAAATTCCTTTTAGGAACGGCAGGCCGTAGGGTGCTCGATTTCGTAGCGAGACAAAACTGATTTGACCCAAGATCTTTCATTTCAAATTCCTTCTACAGGCAGGAATGAGCTTATTCATTCGAGCTCTTTTAGCACTTTCGAATCTATATATTCAAGTCATATCAACATATTAAAATGCGATCATGATGAGCCAAAACCAATTTGATGACTTTTTTATGAAGACACAAGACGCCGCTATACACTACATTGTTCACGATTTATCCCCTACTCTTCAGGAGGTCTGTGTAACTACTCTTCAATCAGCAGTATTGTACCACATTGAGACCATGTTAGCTTTAAGCCACCATCTTGCAATTTAAATACGCCAAATAGTTGATAGATTTAATTGTATTCTATACTCCCACTCTGTGGACTTATTAGGGAATACCTTCAAGCAAAGCTCTTCATTTCGTGTGGGGAGGCGTGTGTTACCTGTACTGATATTATAATAATCCTAGTGTCAAGGACCCATTACCAATATGCAGTCACAACATCCATAATGTGCCAATTATCTAGCATTCATACTTACTGCCATAATTGAGCAAATAACTAGAATGTAATATCTCATCATTACGAGTCTTTAATCCACTATCTATTTAGCAGAATATAGTAATGCATCAAGTATTATGTCGTGGTACTACTGCAAAAATTACCTTAGGCAAACTAAAGCCCTCGCACCTTCCATATATCTTAACCACCTCATTCTTTCATTGCCATTCTACATTACAAAACCCCATTCCTATATCCGCACTAGGGCGATAACATCTTTGGGTGTTGCGAGAACAATGTCCAAAGCCACATATCGTTTATTATCGCCCGATGCTTAAGATTTACTGCACCATTCAATATGCCCCTCCCTTCGATTTTTTCCAATCTAAACACTTCCTGAGCATTGCAAGGCAATGGATTTTGGTGTATAGACGATTCCCATATTATCTTTTGAGACAACGTGATGATGCAGCTACCTGAGGAGGCAAAGGCATAATAGTCTGTCCAGTCTAATAAAAGACCAGTAAGTGTACATTTCACTCATATCTTCATAACTATCGCTTTGTATAAGTTACATATAATTCTACTTATCCAATTTATTAAATTAATATGTCCAACTTACTATATCTAACATCACACCAAATCCTACTGTTCACTTTTCCAAATCAATAAGATTCAGCTGTCCTTCCGTATTCCCGAGATTGTTATTTGGGTAGCTGCACTAATTCATTGGGATTGCTTTCTTCAGGATTAACCTTTGCAGGAGGTGCAGGCGCATAGGGTGACTGAATATTTTTTTCTTTTCACGGATTTATGTCTTTAGCCCCCTGTGGGTCGTCTACGCTTCCTGGCATTGAAAGGCTCATCAGACATTTTTGGATCCAAGGGCATGTCCAGGAATCTCCCTATAGGTGGGCGTTTTTTGCAGGAATATGGGACTTAGTCACCCCCTTATGATCAGTAAATGTATCTGGCAATTTTACTTGCTAAATTTTGCAAGTTAATAATTTTTTGAACTACAAGTTTAGTCATGCTTGTACCTGGATCAAGGTAATTCATTGATCTTCCTTCCAAGAAATTTCATGGCATTCTTTAAGCTTTAGCCTTCTTCTCCATAATGCCTGGAAATGTGCTTAATCAAATATACAATCAGCAAACCGGATAGTAAACAAGTCGCCCGTTTGGGGCTCCAAGTATTTTATAATAGATTGAGACTTATATCCACATAAATGCCAAGTCTATGTGAGACCCCATTTTGGACGCTGTGTAGGGGTGTATAGGAACATATACGACACAACCAAATATTCGCAGATGGGAAATATTAGGTTCACATCCACATACAAGTTGAATCGGGGAGTATTCATATATGCAGTGGGTCGAATTCTAATTAGTGCCGTAGAATGCAATATCGCATGTCCCCATAAACTAAAGATAATTTGGCCCTCAACAGCAATAGTCTAGCAATCATTTTCAGGCATTTAATTAAAGATTCTGCTAAGCCATTATGTGTATGAGTATGTGGTACAGGATGCTCCACGTCTATCCCAATGGTTATACAATAATCATCAAAAGTCTTATACATAAACTCACTAGCATTATCAAATCGGATCTTCTAGATCGGGTAATCAGGAAATTGTGCACGTAATTTAATTAGCTGAGTGAGTAATTTATGAAGGCCATATTACGTGTTGATAATAGGTCAAACATATGTCCATCACGTTGAAACATCAAACAAGACCATGAAGTACTTGAAGGGTCCACATGCAGGGTGGATAGGCCCACAGATATCTCCTGAAAACTCTATGCAAAAATATAGGAGATTCCACCCTTAATTTAGTATGAGATGGCCGTATAATTAATTTACTCTCAGTGCAGCATCGAATATATAATCAGTGGGTGAAGGGAGCCATGATTTGTTAATGAATGCCCAATAGAATGTGTCAATATTTGTTGTGTCATATTTGACCCTAGGTGACCCAAACGGTCATGCCATAATTGAAAAACCTTCTGGATTTGTGAACTTCAGGTTTATCATAACATGTTTATTACTCACACGTATGTAAGCATAGTATAACCCGAAGGAGAATGATGGTAACTTTTCTATAATTTGTTTTTATGTATCAATGGGTTACATACAAGTATCCTTTACCACCTTCGTCTTGGTTCAACATGAAACCCATTGGAACAAATATCTTTAAAGCTAAGTAGGTTCCTTTTATACGTGGGCAAAATAAAGCACATTAATAAAAAAAAACTTTATGCGATTGGTAATACTACATAAGCTCTTCCGGAGCTTGTAATTATATTATTATCGCCTGAAATAGTGGTAATATTCCCTTTATATTTTTTCAATGTCTCAAAGAATTTCCTCTGCCGGAGGATAGTATGTGTAGTACCACTGTCTACAAGACAAAGAATACTAATCCTTCTTGAGATGATTGATTGGCATCACTGATTACTAAATATAAAAAGAATGAGAAATGAAATTATAATATTAAACATGAATATTATTCAAAACTTAAGGAATACATGTGAATAAACATTAACATAAACTTACAATATAAAATCATCAAAATGAATTAAATCATTAAAATGATCAATATCAAGAGATGTATTGTCAAGAGATGATTCTTTATTCTCTATTGAGAGCTTGGTTGCAACATTGGCTTAGCTTTTTCTCTCATCTTGCTCTCTTTGATAGAGGTCTACAGGTGCTTTAGGGTGGACAAGTGCGAGACCAATGGCCTGTAGAACCACATCTATAACAAACATTGGCACAACTGGTTAGGTACTTATGGACCTTCTTTTCTTTGTGGACCCCGTTTATATCCTTGTGAACCTCTATCTCGTTCTTATAAGGTTGATTTTAAGTTATGCCTTTGCCCTTCTAACACCCTTGGTTCTTGTTTTTACGCCGTGCAACATGTGCTTTAGGCACAGGTGCAGATCCAGTAGGGCAGAATTATGATTTTGCATCAACAACTGGTTGTGCTTTTTAGCTACAAGTAGTGTAGAAATTAACTCTGAATGTTTGGAAAATTCTTTGCCCTATACTATTGCTGGAGTACAAGGTTATTGGCATGGAAGGTGGATAATGTTTTTTTTCCAATATGGTAGTTTCTATGATACAATTCAGTGAATAGCAGAATTATATCTGCTACAAACTTAAAGTCTTGAAAGCGTAAGTTGATCCATTCATATCTAGTATGAGGAAGGACCACTTCTTTTGATGATCAAACGATCCTTCAAGGATTGCCATAGAAACTGCAGGTTCCTCCTCAGTCAGATACTCAGCCTTTAAATCTTCATGTAAGTGGTGGCGGATGAAGATAAGAGCCTTAGCCTTTTGAGGAAGGAGTATAATTAGATTCTGGAGAATAAATGATTGAAATCTAATGACGTTAAGCGTATCTTGACATCAAAAACCCATGTTAGATAGTTACTTTCGGTAATATCTAACGTTGTAAACTCTCGCTTGGTAATGTTTGACATACTTAAAAGAAATTATAGAGATATTAGATAAAGGAGAGATAAGGTATGTTACCGCAAGTGATATCCAGATTCTAACTAGTTCGTGCTGATAACGTGTTGTTGAAGTAAGCGGTGATCTTTGGAATCAACTCATAAATATAAAATCAACTCGAATATAATGAGAGAAAGTAAGAGATAAAAGAGAAGTGGGAGCAAATATTAACTTTTATTCATTGTCCAACAAATTTACAAAACCTCTATTTATAGGTTAGAGAGTACATGAATGGTTCATGTATAATACTAATGGAGGAGATGAAAAGGTGAAGAGGTTACAATAATAACGAGGGAAGTGAAAAGGTAGAAGAGGTATACTAATAATAGAGGAGGTGAAAAGATGATACATCCACATTAATATATTTATAACACTTCATATCTTTTTAAGGATAGAAGAATCAAAACCATGTAGTTCTCTTACCTTGATAACCCCATACTTATTTCATCTTAAATTATCGCTACCCGTACCGTATCAATGTCGGTGGTATCTCCGTTATCAAAAAATTCGACTTCATTATTGCGATTTATCTCTTGTTGTCTACATTGAGCATTATCCAATCATCAACAGAAGTTTGATCATGCATCGAGTTGAGAGCTAATCTTAAACGTCGTTTGTTTCAAAATATTCCCTATAGTGATAAATGCTTGATCTATTGCAACTGTCGAATAAGGGGTTGAGCAAGAAATTGGGTAATTGGGTGGAATGCCTCTTCCACCAGTCAATATTGTGAAATCAGTGCTGCCTTCAAATTCATCAAACTCAAAAGAAATGATTAAAAACCTTTATTTTAGAATTACTTTCCATTGCACCATTTTTCCTTTTTTTGCCTATGTAATAGAAGTTGATACTCTCTACTAATTTTACATATATTCCCACTTTGTAAAGTCACTAGATTAAGAGATCCACTGTCACCTAGATTATATGTACTAAAAAATTCATTATATAATTATATTAGTACGTTTTTAACCATTGTTTATAGAGTTCTAATCATTCTCGCATCAATTAAATGTAAACATTCATAATACATATTCAAATAACGACCTAAATCATCTAATTTACAACATGGATAAAAAGACATAAGCAACTAAATAAAATAATAAAATTTTCCTATATAATATAGCCATTTTGTTCGCATTTTCTAATAGTATCTCTTAATTTATCATCAATTTCATTTTCTTAAAAAACTCCAATATATTAATGCATTTTATTAAAAATAAATGTGTAGTAGGATAATAAACACTGGACAAAATATAAGTTGCATAATTTAAAAATTTTAAAATGTCCATTTTTTTCTTGCAAATATCCCATTCTTGTAGATATAATTATTTTGAGTTATGTATTTGAAATAAATGCACATAATAAATTTTTTTATGCACAAAATTTATTAAGCAACTTGTAACTAGAATTCCAAAGATTTGAAACATCTCTTGAAAATCATTTTGATTTTTTATTTTCTCTACAAAATTTTAACAATTCTTTCATTATTGGGAATGTTTTGCATAAAAATTACATTGCCATTTTATTGGGTCGAGAAAAATATCAAGAGTTTTTAAATCATCTTGTACACATAATTTAAAAATGACAAACACAACTAATGTGAAAAAATTATTTACAGAAAATGGATTTACAAATCTTTTTTAGTTCAACAATTGAAGCAATATTTGCCGCGATAGTATCAAAATAATTGAAAAATTTTATTAAGCAAATAATATCTTCTAAAATTTGCATAATTAATCTATAAATATTATTTTCCTTATGCCTATTATCAAAAACTATAATGCAATACTTTTTTTTAAATATTAAAATCACCATCTATCCAATGACATATTATACCCATATAAGAATGACCTTGCCAATGATCATGCATACGTCCATTAAAATTCATAAATTTTTTTTGTAAATCTTTTTTTTTATAAAGATCTCTTAATTATGTGTTTATGTGTATTTTTAGGAACACATTTTATTCGTGGAACACATGTATTTTGTATAAATTGATTAAAACCAAATCTTTCACTAAAACTAAATGATAAATATTTAACGAATTTTTTGAACCTAATTCTTCTTTATAAGTTTTTTTTATTATAATGAAATAAAGAAGGACGTAAAGATTGGTGTACCTGAAAATTTATTATTGTTTGGTCTCAATTCCGTTCGATTGAATGTTTTACCTTAAGATGCAGTTTAAATGTTCCATATTCGGCTCCATTGATATATTTGTATTCATCTCACAATGTTTACAAACTATATCATCCCGTTTTGGAGCTATATCAAAATTTTCAATCTTTGTGTAGTGGTCCCATATGTCTGATGTAAACTCTCACTCTTTTATTGTTGACATTTGTTCGATACTAGTAGGAGGATGTAGACTTTCTTGCGTTTGGACTTACTCCATATTATGAATAATGTTGATTTTATCATTTACATCACTCCAAATTTTCATAATCACGAGGACTAGGAGGATAATCGGATTCTCCTCCTTGCTTTTGCCTTTGCCACTAGTCCTATTTTCACTTGCTATTTTTTTGATATAGAAAATATATGGTATATGCAAAAAAATATAGGGTATGAAAAAGAATTTGAAATAAATAATTATTAGAGGAGATAATAATAAAAAATAAGGAATTAGAGAACGCAATTGAAGAAAAGACAATAATAAATTGATGTTGTGAATAATTGGGAATTAGAGAGAATTTGAGAGAATTGAGATAAAAAGAGAATTTTATTAAACAAAGTGAGAGATGAGAAGGAATATTTATAATTTTATATCATAGGTTAGAAATTAGTAAATTTTTGCTAATCCCCATTTTTCACGATTCGCAACTGGTCCAAAATCAACAGTTCCGGGCCAAGTTCAAGGTTTGAAGAAATCGAAATCGGGCTCTTATGCCACGAGCCGATTTCGGGTTGATCGGGCCTATTTTGAGTTTGATCTAAGCTGGTTCTGGGCCCACCCAGCTCGTTCCATGACTATGTGTATATATAAAATGAAATTTTAAATAAGGATCTGAAATGAATTTTTTCAAATAGAGTTTGAAGTACCCTCATTATTAATTTAAAAGTGGCCTAGCTGAGGGCATTTTCTTCATTTATTTTTTTTTCCTTTTTTATGTTTTCATTTCCTTTTTTTTCTTTTGCTTTCTTTTTTTTTTCTTTTTTCTCTCCCTTCCCCGACCATCACCAACCTTCAGCGAGGGCCGCCTCGTTGGTATAGGTGAGGACGGCCCTTGCCCTCGCCTGGCAGGCGAGGGTTGATAGCGTAATCTTCCCTTTCCAACAATCTTCGCGTTGTGGGTGTTTTAGTACTTTACATGAGTGGCAATTTGGGAGGGGGTTTCATGGGGTTTTGATAGTAGTGTGACTATGTGGAGGTCACTGGTTTGGTTGTCGTCATTGTTGTGGTTCTTGCTGCTTTTTGTTTTGAATCGCTGTAATCTTATGCACTATGGCTTCTTTGGGAGCTTTAGCTTTGAACATGGGCACTTGCATTTGAGATTGATGGTGGCAACCCTTGCTTGGGCTAGTGTCGGGTGAGGTCGGCCTTGACTTGGGCTAGGTGGGCTAGGGGGCCTTCGCTTGAGTCCGGAGACCTATGCCTGTGGGCCGGGGGAAAAAAGAAAAAGAAAAAGAAGAAGAATGGAAAAATAAAAATAATAATGATGAGAATACTCTTAGTCAGGCCTTTCTTTGAAATAATGATGGCACTTTAGGCCTTTATATGAAACAAAGTTCACCCTAAGCCTTTATTTAAGAAAAGAGTGCACTTCATGACTTTATTTAAAATTTTCCTTGGTAACAAGATATGGAAAATTTCAAATAAAAGCATAAAGTTGGGATGTTTTCTCAATAAATGATTAAAATATACATTATTTCAAATAAAAGCCTGACCTCAACAAGCAGTAAGCAAGTCATATAAAATTTTTGGCTACTGAAGTAGGAGTACCTTTGTTCATAAAAATCTAGTAAAAAATTGCAAACCCTAAAAAAGAAAAGCCAAGATTGCTTTTCTCTTATTTCTTGATTCTTCCATGTTCGTGGTAGGGATGGGTGCTTTTACGATTGATCCAAATTTCACTTGGAACTTGAGACCAACCCTGTCAGAACTGGTTCCCATTTTTTACAACATAGAATCTACCATGTTAGCTTTCGAAGTCGTTCTAGACTCTACTCGGGAATCAGCTAATTTCTTTTTTTTATTTGTTTCATTCTTATTCTTTTTGTTCATTTTAATTAAGCAAAATGAAAGTGATTCCAACAACAAAATTTCCATTTGTCGATAATAACAATTCATAAAATATGAGCAAGTAAAACAAAATAAACAATAAAATATACAAATGTGTAACATAAAACCTTCATTATAGAATTTAGTCCTCAATCATCTATGAAAAATTGCTCCAAATTCTGACCACCTAAAATCAAAAGAAATAACAAACATAGTCTAATTAATAGTAATATTAAATAAAATAATCATGAGAAAACCTCACCACATTTATTTTTTTTTCACTTCAACTCATAAGCTCTATTTACCCATGATGATATCCTCATTAAGACAATCTATATCTTAAAAAGAGATAGTGTTTATTATTGATAGGAAGAGTAAAAAGATAATTTAGAATTAACTCAAGTCTGATTCGTTGATTCTTTGTTATTGGTGTTGGTCTGGTTCTCTGGTTCCTAGTTCTAGGTTTAATGTTACTTAGGAGTTGGGAATCGAACCCTGCAGTTTTAGTTCCATTTTTTTTTGGACCTCGAAACCAAATCGATAATCACAAGAACCTGGAAGTTGATTGGTTCATATGGCCAATTCGGTCCATTTTTTTATTCTACACTGAACCCATACTCTCCTCTAAATCATGGAGCATTCTCTGTTAATCAAATATTTCCCTGAAGTAGGGGCATTTAAGAGTTTATCGAGAAATTCGACTAAACTTTTTGATGCACGACTGCGAAATTACCTAAGAATGTATGTTGAATGACCAACACGTCCTTAGAAAATCTACAACCCCACGATGGTCAAAATATAATTGCAAATGAAAAAGTTCAAGTTTCACAACGTAAATACTGATCATTCTCCTTACAAAAAAAATATGATCGTTCTGCAAGTAATGGTATATTGCATTTAGTGTGTTCATCTGTGTTAGAGAGAGAGGAGGAGAGAGAGAGAATGTACATTGCTTATGTATGTTTTTGTTTAGTTATCTCGCTCCCTTTGTAAATATCTAACTTTCTTTATAGATAGGAAGTTATCTAACTTTCTTTTGTAGATAAGAAGTTAGCCTTTCCAAAAAGGCACCTCTTCATGGGAACTTCTCAAATGGTGTCCCATAAACGCACCCATTCATTCAACACATCCTATCAGAACGTAATATAACATCTCCTACTCGGACATGATGGGCTTGATAATCCTCTATCAAGAAGGTAAGGCATTTAACATAATCTACATTAGAAATAATTCATAATGACAACTACGTTGCGCGACTGGTTAAGGATAGATAAAGGCTACTACCCCAAAAAGTAAAACAATGTTTTACTGTACCCAAAACATATTTGTTACATTAGTCTAAGTATACCTATCTCTTAAGGGTTATACTTGACTATCTTAACTCACCATGTACTTACAATTTTATCACACCACAAAAGGTGATATAATTTGTCAACCAGTAAATACATGTGGTAAATGTAAAATAACAATAGTTTGCCTTCCTAC
Source organism: Psidium friedrichsthalianum (assembly GCA_019149425.1). Lineage (NCBI taxonomy): Eukaryota > Viridiplantae > Streptophyta > Magnoliopsida > Myrtales > Myrtaceae > Psidium > Psidium friedrichsthalianum. Next base: position 11,373 of record JAGVVM010008769.1, read on the forward strand.
TATGTCTCTCTCCATTTTAGAACATCTGCTTTTCTAGACATGTCTTATAAGCCTCTTAATTTCATGACCGCCGATAATATGGTAAAGTAACAATATTGATCCATTACTTTGAGAACATAGTTAGAAGTAACAAATGGTATAAAATGAGGTCATCGATTCGTAAATTACCTCAAGGACTCACTGATGAGTAACTATGGATAATTATACTCATTTCTCCATATCAGTCGAATTCCCTTAGTCGGTCGAATAAAGCACATGTAGTATGAATTACATGCTATAGCGGATTCTCTTTCTCTAAGAACGTATATCATTTATCAAACATGTCCACTATACAAATCTTAGCCTAAATATATTCACATGCTTTTCACATACATATGTTTAGCTCGAGTGCTATATCAGCTAGCTCTCTACAGGGCCCAATTAAGCACTTGCATCTGGCTTCTATAAGGTAAACATGATTATGGAACTATCATGTTGGTCTTATCACATATAAATCACGGACTTCATCTTGATTTCCAATCAAGGCCTTACAAAGTATATTATGTATTAAATTTTGCTTTTCAAATCCTTTGTACATACTGTCTCTCTTAACTGCTTACTGTAGCACTTAAGACGATTACTAGTGTGAGTGAGCCAATCATTGTCTGGTGACATACATTCAATAATGTATGTGTGTTTGTGCTATTCTCATAACAAATTTACTAGATAATGAAACATCAATTCATTTAATAAGAAGTAAAATATATACGCATATAATGTACTGATCCTCAATAAACTACATACCATATTTTATGCAACCCTAGAGACAATCTTGTGGGTCAAGATTACATCTTTAGAATAGCCTTAGTGAATGGATACAATCATCCTATTCATAGAAATATATTGTAGAACTTCTTCCTTCTATGCTATTACATCTCTAATGAAGTTACTCTTTATGTTAATATACTTCGTCCTTCCATAATACTTGTATCTTTCACAAGTAATGGTTGTTTTGACTATCACTGGTCTTGGAATATCAATGACAATGGCTAAATTTTCAAGAAACGTTTGAGCCTACTACTTCTTGCACTACAGTAAAACATCAAATAAATTTAAGCCGCCATCGTAGATAGAGCTATGCATGTCTATTTCTTACTACTCCAAGAATTGCACATTCATTAAACAAGAATGCATATCCAGATGTTGGTTTACACTCATGTAGGTCTCCTCCCCAATCAGCATCTGAATAACTTTATAGGCGTAGATCATTCCCTTGAAAATAAAGTCAATTGTCCATAGTATCTCTTGAGTATCTCAGAATAGTATCTCTTGAGTATCTCAGAATCTTCTTCTTGTTTTCTAGGTGGCTTGATAAGGATTTAATTGGTATGACTCACTAACCCAGGGATGACTGTCAAACTAATAACATATGTCAAAATTTTGATTGCACTAGAGTTAGGAGAAGTTTCCATTTCTTCTTTTCTTCTGAGTCTTAGGACACATCTCAGAGCCCAGCCACTCACCTTATATGATAGGGGTATCAATGGGAATACAATGCTGCATATTGCGTTCAAGAATCTTTTAATTATACGCTCTTGATATAGAGTAAGAAGGTTCCTGAATGATCTCTTTCTATCTGAACTCCTAATGTATATAAGCAACTCTCCTATGTCCTCATTTCAAAATGAGAGGACAATCATATTTTATGGTGATAACCAAACTCTTATTATTCCCATCTAATAGAATATCATCCATATAAGTGATAAAATCACAAATTTATCCTTAAATCATTTGACATGTACATAGTGATCTTCTTCATTATCGTAAACTCAAAATAAGTATGGCTCAATCAAAATGAGGTACCACTATTTAAATGATGCTTAAGGCCACATATCGAATGATGAAGCTTACAAACTTTATTCTTTTGACCTTAGCTATGAAACCATCGGTTACTTATAGAGATCTTCTCATCTAATTCTCTAGTAAGAAATGTTGTCTTTGCATTCATTTGATGTAATTCTAAGTTTAAATTTTACAACTATAGCTAGGATAAGGTGTATGGAGGAAAACCTTACAACTAGTTAAAAGGTTCCTTAGAGTTTAAGCCCTCTTGTTGAGTATAACCATTTGCCACAAGGCGAGCCTTATACTTTTCAACGGATCCATCTGTCCTACATTTGAACTTGAAAGTCTATTTATTTCTAATTGCCTTGCATCCGGGTGGTAGATCACTAAGTCCAAGACATGATTGCTCTTATAGGCTCCATTTCTCTTCCAAATCATTTTCCCATTCTTTCGTGTCAGGAAATGAGAGAGCATCTTCAACTATTTTAGGCTTTGCATCGTTTATGAAGTAATCATAAATATTTTCTCTTCATCTCGAAATCTTAATGTAACTGAACTCCTTATGGATTTAGGTCATAGATGATGCTACACTCTCACTAGGTCTAATATGATGAAGTAAACACTATTTTCCTCACAATATTAGTGGGTGTGGTTATCAGGATCTTCCATATCATATAATCAGAAATCCTATCGATCTCACATTTACTAGGAAAATTATTTTCCAAGAACTTGACATCGTATGACTCCATTTCAGTTACACTTTTATCAGTTTGTTTACCAATGAACGCATATCCTTTGGAGTGAATAGATTATTTGATGAAGACACATTTTCCTTCAAGAGATAATTTTCATATTATGGAAGAGTCATGATCATATGTTGCGCATCCCCAAGATTGCAGATTGCTTAATATGATTTTCTACCAGTCTATATTCATAAGAAGTAAGTAATCGACTTAGAGGACATACGTTTTAGTACATAGGTGCTAGTCAATAATAACATCTCCCTATTATGAGATTGGTAGATTTGCATGTGCATCATAGACCTAATCATTTCTATACAATTTTATTCCTTCTCTCAAAACCTCAATTTGTTTGCGAAGTACCAAAAATAGTCAATTGTCTTATAATACCCTTACTCTTTTTCACACCAAGAGACTTGAATTGCTTAGATAAATAGTCATGTCGCGCAATCGGTTCTTAGTGTCTTTATTGTTTGTTTTAACTAACTATCCACCAAACTCATATATCATCTAAAGCAATCCGATGCTTCTGACTTATGAGAGATCAGAAAAAACATACTAAAGCTGTGAAGTCATCTATAAAAGCGATGAAATATGATGCTCCATGCCTCGCCCTCATTTTTCCAATGACTACAAATGTCAGAATGTATAAGTTGCAATGGAAGTTTAGCCATGGTTCCTATATCATATGATTTCTAGTTATTTTTGCTGCTAGATAATGTTCACATATAGGTAGATTGATTGTAGCGAGTGGCCCTAAAAGGCATTTTCTAGCTAATTTTTTTCTTTCTTCTAATCCAATGTGACCCAATCTAGCATGCCAAACATTTGGATTGATATTCACATTACCGAAAGATGCAATTGAAGAAAAACAACGATCAACATTAACATTTTACACATCATCGACAATGTCTTAAATCATAACCATTTAGTACTATCAAACCATAATAAACTATTTCAAATTCAGTATCAATAAGCAAAATGGAAATTCAATTGTAACCCAAACTTAAAAGATAATACAGAGACAAGTGCTGGCGAGTATCAGAGCATAGAGAACATGCAGGAATGAGTTCGACCACTACATTATTGTGGCTAGCGTTATTACATAAAGCAAGGTGAATAGATGATTATAGGAATTTTAATAATTTAATGCGGAATTTAATAGATATGCTTAGGGTTTCGTTTAGACAATGCTATTGGGAAGATCTAAGAAATTCTCAAATGTACCATCGTGTGCAGATCTACTTTCACAAATATATTAAAACAAAGAGCCTAGAGATAGAAATGTGCACAGAGGATTTAAAGTGGTTCGTTTTTTTCGACCTATGTCTCACTTCTTTACGCTGGCAGCCAATCAGCTAGATTCTCACTAATGAATAATTCAAAGGTTACAGTTTGGTGAATAGACCTCTTGTCTAAATACTTTCAACTCGTATTTCTCCTCTAAGTATTATAGTGTAGAATCAAAAGTATATGAAGGATGTAAAGCTTTCTCCTTTTTAAAATTTTTGAATTCTATTCTCTCGTGCGTGCCTGTTCAATCTTGAGGTCTCCTTTTTATACTCCTCCATCCCAAGTTCTCATTGCAAGATCTTTAGAGAATCACTCTCCAAACTTTCCCGTTTGGACAAGACTCTATACAAAGGATTTCGTAGCCATTGAGGTAAGAATTCACTTTAAATCAAATCACCCATACAATCGTGTCCTGAGTTTCCATAGATGTATTACTTCATTGGGTGAGTCATCTTTGTCTTCTTAATCCAGTCCTTGATGATCTTCTTGATTGAGAATCTCCAAGCACGAATCAACTTGAGTGCTAGCCATTGTGATAATGTAATATGTCAATTAAATTATCTTGAAATGGATCTCTTGATAATCTGATTGTTGCTTGTGAAATACTTCCTCAGAGCTTGAGCTACGTTATAACGTATGAGTTCCCATTCACATCTAAGCTCCTCGCAAAATGTTTGAGCTCTAAGCAGCACGGAGTCCCTTCGAATATCATCTAAGACTGTTTTCCCATTCATCATGTGCATCCTACACCTCTGGATAATTTGTAAGATAAGTATTTCAATGTATTACTCAAATATAAGAGGTTATGGATTATTATGTGAACTTCAAATTACTCAGGGATTTTTCACATAATCTCTCCCTTTTTGATGATGACAAAATTATCCACGTGAATATACCATTTGTTGTATAAGACTGTGAGTAACATAATGATTTGTCACTCGAAGAATTTTGCTAAACAGAGATATATCATATAATACTTTTTAGCAGAAGTTGAGTTTTGGAAAAAGATGAATTCAATGTTTGAATTCGTTTTCAAAATATAGCTTATTTCTCAATCAGAACTTCTAAAGACTTATATAAGAGTTTATAAGGTCTAACTCATTTTGATTTGAATCTGAGAGGCTTGACAATTTGTATCAGAGCATTATGCTGAATAGTTTTAGAGCATAGATATTTATTTAGAGTGTAGCAAGATATAGGTATAAAGCAAAATCATATAAGTATTTCATTACTCATATCTTGTATGCCAATTGACTTGTGTCCATTGTCAGAACCTGTTCCTGTGATATTCTCAGAACCTGTTTCTGTAACATTCTCAGAACCTGTATGCATAGGACAACTTATGTACTTCTCAGAACATTAGAACCTATATACATAGGATAGCTTATGTGCTTCTTAGAACATGTTTACGTCAGACTATAACTAAGAAATTTAGAAACTTGTTTCAAAGTCTGTTCCTACAAATCATGTTGTTCTCCTTTTGCAACAAAAAATAGGAATATTGATATTTCTCTCCCCTTTTTGTCATATAGCACAAAGCATGGATCGAACTAGTAGAAAATATTCAATGAGTGTTTGATCAAGTTCAATCTAACCTGTGTAGGGCAAATATCCAGAATAAAAACTTGTGCAATTCAAAGCTAATAATTATTCCACCAAGTTTACACTTAAGTAAAAATTCAAACACTTTAGGTACTTAAAACAGAACCAAAACTTGATGAAATAAGAGAGTGAAACGAGTTCTATTTTGGAGAATTGGGCTGAAGTGAATGTTGAAGGGGCTTGAGTTGAGGATGAAGGCATGGTTTGAAGGTAGTCTGGACAAGAGCAAACTTAGATAGCTGATCTATCTTTAGATCAAAGACATTTTTAGATTGTGAAGCTTTTTGTCCATTTGCTCAATCTGCAGGGTAGTAGAACTTATATCTAAGCGTCTTTCTATCCTCATTCATGTAGTTTGGAATTGGCTCTATGGGATGCCCACATATCCTTGATGACTGTTCCATTCCGCTTTGATTGTGAAGGATCTCTTTGAGCACCTCCATGTTTCTAGATCTCTCCTTTTCTTCTTCCGTCTGAATGTCTGCATAAGTGAACTCCCTTAGGCTCCAGCTAATCTATCAGAAGACAGAATTTCTTGTATCCTGTGAAACACTTCTTCTTGGGTATCATATGCTATTCTAGTAGTGGCATCGATGTTCATTTGTGGTGGACTTCTATTTTTAGGCTTCTCTCCCTTAGAAGTAGCTTCCTTCTGGCTTCTTCTTCACTACACTTTACAGAAAAATTCAGAGATGTCGAGTTGTTCTATCTACTCTTCTTCAAACTGTGTTTTCATTTCAATACAGTTTGAAGTTTCTTTCTCAGATTCCATCTAAGTCATCATCTATTAATGTTTGAGCATCTAGATGTTGTGTTCCCTTAGGAACCTCAGATGGTCCAACATCTACTTTGTCCTTGATCAAGACATCTTCACCTTTCTCTTTCTCTTTCTTGCTTTCTTTTGTTGCTCTTGCTCCTTATCGGACTTCAATCTCATTCTCAATAGTGGTTTGCCGATTCACTAGATCAGTGCTTCAATCTCATTGTCACTTGCCAATGAACTATCAGAACCTTGCTATTCTGATTAGATGCAATCCTTTTCATAAGCAACTTATAAGGAAGTTTTCTCTATTTCTATCCAAGCTTAGTGGACTTGTGAGCCATATTTTCATCCTCCTCTTTCAAGTGGATTCAGGGATGAATCACTAGGTGAAGCACTTGCTGTCGCTCAGCTCAGATAAAGCTTCTAACGGGATAGCTTGTAGGTGGTGATTTCGTCTAGGGAGCTCTATTGTTACAGTCTGAATGTGTGGAAGTTCTATTAGCACCACATTATTCTTCCTATTCCTCCATTGCTATCTATGAACTATATTCCCATCCTAATAAACCATGGATTCACCAGTGCTGTGTTGTGGATCTATAGAGTTTCAGGTTTAGGAATTTATATCTATAAATACTCAAAGATCTTGTGACAATGAGCCATATAAGCAGACGTCCCCTTGTTTCTCTTGACAATTCTGCGCATATGTAAGAAGATCATGTGTGGAAGAGAGAAGGGTTTTTCATTGAGAATTGTCCATATAATTTTGGCCTCATAGCGAGAGACATCTGTTTTGGAAGAGCCTTTGGGTCTAAGACAGTTGGTGACTACCTTATGCAGAATGATTACTTTGAGGGGAATGGTGATGTTCAACATGAGCTTTGTTTGCTTTGGAAAGGTAGGATTTCCAGAGAGTCTCTGTGATAGCATCTTATGAGATATCAATGGGAGTGAAGTGGATAGCTCAGAATTTAATATCAGCAAGTTCTGAAGTACTCAGAATGATACTCTATCCGAAGAAGGCAAACATGATGGTCATCTCGAGATTGGAGAAGTTTGAGTAAAAGTAGGCAGTCAAAGAAGGATAACAAAGAGTCTTTAGAGAGCAGAGTGTTGTAATGCAAATTGGAAAGTAAATTAAAGATCTACAAACCATTTTTTTGAAGTACTCAAAGTCAATTGGCATTTGGCCATGGGAATTTTTGCAAGTAGAGAATTGAAGTAATTGTTATGCTCTTGGATCTGAACATCTTATCTGCCTTACCCTCTTTTATACCATAAACTTCATCACCAGCCTTTAAAGTGAGCATAAATCGTCTCATCATCATCTCCTCTGAGATGATCATAACAGCACAGTTTCAGATCTTACTTATACCATTGTCTCCCTCAGATCATTCTTCCTCTGCCCTAGAAAGTTCACCAACTTCTCTTTCCCTTTCTAGAATAAAAACCCATTGGGGGGGGAGGGGGGGCCGAGGGCTTGCCAGACGGAGGAAGGGAGGGCAGAAAGAAGAGTAGTGTTCGATAAGGTGCGCTGCCGTAACAGGTAGAGAGGGAGGGAAAAAGGGGGAATCCACACGTCTCTATTTGTTTTGCGTTTCTACCATGCATCCTCATTCCTAATCAGATTATAATGTGTTAGCATCTTGATTTTAGAATTTCATAAGAAGTGCATTGTTTTAGGCAGCAGTTCTGGTGTTTTTTTTAAGAGTCGATCATGAAGTCCTTAAACTTTTTGGCACTTAGCATTGGGGATTTTTGCTTTTGAGCCTTTCCACGTGTTTCCCTTGAGACTAT
>JAGVVM010008770.1:0-14538 GCA_019149425.1 Psidium friedrichsthalianum
TTAAGCTATTCAAATTCAACAGGTTTTTAGCGCCAAGGCAACCAAGTTTCTTTTATCTTTCCCTAAATCATCTCTATTGAACCGCACTATTTTTTAGTAAACTTTGACGTGAGAAGAGCCTTAAGTACTCCTATTTTGCAGAGGAGGTCTTCTGGAGACACAACCGTTAATTCACTCCGTTATGTATGGCTTTAACGTTTGCATATTAGCCTATGGTCCGATCGGATCAGGAAAAACATAACGTTATGGTACGTTGGAATATTGTTTGTGTTCACAAAATTTGGACTGTTTTTTTTTATAACAAACGTTGTTATGCAATGACAGAGCGGGCCTAGTAAATGATTGGGTGTCAATTATCGAGCCTAAGTGACCTTTTCAAATTGCGCAAAGCAGAGCTCCTGATATATAATGAATTTATATTGCAAATGATCGAAAATAAAACGAGCAAATTGTGATTTATTTGCAAATGATGGACCTCAAAAAAGATATCTTTTCATATGTTTTTTTTTTTTAGTTATGCTATGATGTTTCTTTGAAGTCAGTCTTTATTTTTTTCTTTAAAGAATAAAGAGTCATTGGTTTTTCTTTGACTTCCACACGCTTGGGATTTGTAGTACTACTGATTTAGATGTGCCTGAGGCAAGCATGCGTCACGTCCGATCAACCTCAGATGTGCTACAATTGATGAGGATCGGCTAGAGTAGGCGGATTGTAGGTGCCACAGCTTTGAATGAAAAAAGCAGCAGATCTCATAGGTTGTTCCCTATTTTGTTTTAGTGCCTTTGTATTTGTTTTATTTAAACTTGAAATCTAATCATGAGGGTTCCTCTGCATTACTCATTCACATGCAGTGTTGTGATCATCACAAAGAAGAATAATGGTACAAGATAGAGTAAGCTATATCTGGTTGATCTGCTGGAAGCGAGAGATTCGATGTGTCAGAAGCTACAGGAGATAGACAGAAAGAGGACCAGCAATAAACAGATCACTCTCAGCGCTCGGAGATGTTATGTGTGCAATCGCACAAAGAATTGTCATGTACCATACGGAATAGCAACTTGACGAGAGTTCTTCAGCGTTCTTTAGGTATGTTAGTTTACCTAAGATAATCTTCTGAGTATTTGCATTTAGTTTTATCACCTCTCCATATAGAATTACTCACCATCGATGGGAGGATTGGGGAGAAGATGGATGCATGTAATGTATTATGATGAGGAAACTAAAGCAGGTCCCTAATAATTTGTTCTTTGCCCATAGCACATGAAGTTAACTTGGCGTTCTTGCTAACTGCTTTTCCAATCCTTCCTTCGCTTTGGTGATTGAGCAAAGATTGTCATGTTCGTCCACCTCAATCCCAAGGGTGATTCATATTCTAAGACCATGAATACTCTTTAACTTTGCCCAGTTGGAGGTTGGTATTGAGCTAGGAGCTACTCCAACTAATCAAGACTGTAGAGAACATGTATATCCGTAGTAGCATAATACCGTAGAGAAACTCATAATTATGTTCTCGATGATTTTTTTTTTTTGGTGAAAGCTACTCTCAATGAGTTGAAAAGTGAACCTTGAATTCAATTGTCATTGTCGTTATTGCTAGGTTTATGTGCAAACTCTGTTTACACGTGGTGCTATTTAATGGAGTACGTCTCCAATATTCATCATTACATCTCAGACATACTCTTGGCCAAGTCTTCTAGAAATTGGTGAGCCTACACACTTTCCTGGCCAAGTCGACTGGAACTATGCTTACAAAATCATCGAGAACATAATTAGTGAGCCTACACACTTTCCTGGTAAGTCTTTTGCATCACTATGCCACAAAAAGTTACGAGAACCAAGACCTAAATCACTTTAATGACACTCTTGGCCAAGTAGGTCATCAAATGAAAGGACAAAGATCATCCCAAAACAAGATAAAAAGAGGATGATTGGAGCATAAACATGCACAAGTTTATAAAAACCTATATATACAGCCAGGCTCAAGCCTAAGTATAAACTAGAGACACCTCTTGTCCTCGCTCAACTTTCCGAAAATTTTGTAATAGTCTACAATTTTCAATTCACGCCAAATGAATAACTTTTTCCCCCACTAAATATCTCCAAAAATACTCAACTAAGTGAATACTAAATATTTTCATTTGACTTTCCCCACTAAACAGATAAAACTTCATAAACAATTCTAAAATGTAGTCTATCTTAGGGAAAATAACTTACATAATGTGAATTGAAATGATATTTTTCAAACTTAAGAATTCTCTCCAAATAACATAACCATTGACCAAATTTTGGCCCCATAAAGAAAAATGTCTAGATCCATCTATATTTAAGGCCTAATTATTCATCATGAAAAATGAAATTGATCTACTGAGCTCTTGTTCAGAAAGTAGTCCTATTAGACCAGTTATGTGCACATATTACCACAAAAACTTTTCGCAAGGTAGACTTTGTTAAGTATAGTTCCAGTCGCACAATTAAACATGAAAGACATGGTTCATCATGGTGGAAGATGAAAAATAGCATTTGAGGATAACGATCATACCTTCGCATCCTCCAACATCTTCAGAATGACCTTGGTAACAAAAGTTTAAAAAAGGAACGGTGTGAACATGGGCTAAATGAATGATTTGATTCAAGTTAAACGAGATCTTACAGGGAATACCTCAGTATCTACACAAGTTTCTTGACTGAAACTTCTCTTCTAGAGCCTTGTACATGTCTTTTTGCTGCAAGAAAAGCTAGTTAAGAAGTTACCGTAGCCAATAGAGTCGTAGCGGCTGTAGCGTAAAAGTAATTTCCAAATGCGATCGCATATCTAAAATTCTCAGCTTGAACTGACATTTGCTGACTAATTATTTAAAATACTTTTCTCAACAAACACGCTATACGCTAGGTGAAGTTACAGGACTGGAATAAAATCGCATGCTTTTTAACTCGGATGTACCATGTTTATTCCTAAACTAAGCTATTTATGTCGATCTCCCTATCGATTGTTATACGAGATAATAACACTGTTGAAAGATGAAAATTAGATCAAAAATCAGATCTACTAGTAAGTGTTAGGTGAAATAAATAGACAATATACGGCCAACTAAGTGTTTCCTAAGTGAAGGTAAATTGAGGATGGCTAAACAGATTCGGGAATGGAACTGATAAAAAAAGGAAGATAAACAAGATGCCTAAGCTAATTGTCGTTTTCAAGCAAACATACAAGATAAGCTCAAAAAGCAAAAGAAATGAAAAGTAGTGACATTAGTTAAGAATACTTGCACCAGGTAAAAGAGAGGAAGAGAAACCTTTTCTGTCATCAAACTAGATGCTTCTCTAGGGGCTAAAGCTTTGCTTGGTGTGATCTCCCTCTTCCTCTTCCGGCCCTTCATTGTTAAGAAGAGAGAAACTAGATACAAAAACAGAAGTGCTAAATTAAGGCTTGTTTGACAATGTTCTAGAAAGCTATTTTATGATTCTAGAAACAAAACACAAGATACACTTAATTGCTAAACCATTCAAAGCTATGTAGCACCGACATAAAACGGGACAAGGGGACACGACACGACACCCCAGCCAGACACATGATTTTTCAAAAAATAGGGGATGCCGACACGCTAGGACTCGTGTTGGTATCGTAGTGTATGCTATTCGCAGATGATATTATGCTTATTAATGAGACCAGGGCTGGGTTTAACGCTAAATTAAAATTGTGGAGAAACACGTTAGAGTCTAAAGGATTTACGTTAAATTGGAGTAAGAAGAAATACATGAAATGTGAGTTCGCCACATCAAGAAGAGGAGATCAAGAATCCGTGAATATGCTTAGACAGAACGTACATAAGAAAGATGCTTTTAGATATTTGTGATCAATTTTACAAAAGAGATGAGAAATTGATGAGGATGTTAGCCATAGAATCAGAGCAGGTTGAATAAAATGGCATTGTATTAGGGTTTTAGTATGATCTCAAAATCCCTCTTAGGCTAAAAGAAAAATTTTATAAAATAATAATAAGACTTGCGATGCTATATAGAGTTGAATGTTAGCTAGCACAAAAGTAATATGAGCATAAAATGGGGATAACAGAAATGATGATATTAAGGTGGATGTGTAGTCACACAAAGATGGATAAGATAAGAAATGGAGATATTCAACAAAAAGTTGAAATAATACCGGTGGCAAAGAAGATGAGAGATGATAAATTGAGATGGTTTGAATATATTCTCTGGAGATCCCTAGATGTCATGGTAAAATCAGAAGTTTGTTACCGAGAGAATGACATGAAGAAAAGAAAAGGGCGGCTAAAACTTGGTTGTGGGAAAGTAGTAAAACAAGATTTAACAAAATGGGAAATAGATTGGCGTATGGTCTATCTTAGGATGAAGTGAAGGACAGCTATTCATATTGTGAAAGTTCTACATTGTTTTTTTTTGTCCGTTTTCCCTATATGTATTTATATTTGTATCATTATCTTTGTTTTTAATTTAGTATATTATATGTATTTCTATTCGGCTTCCTTTTGCTTGGCTAAGGGTTCCAAAATTGTTTTTAATTTTATTCTTATGAATTTTTCTTGATTTTTAATTAATTTTTAAAAGTAAAAAGTGATTAAAAATCATGTGTCAACGGTCTCCAAACCTATAATTGCCTAAATGTCATAGCTATTTCATATTTGACATTCAGATATGAAGAAAGGAAAGAGCCTTTGAACAAGACTGCAAACTGAAATAAGATATCTAAAAATGATCAACAGGAGCCTTTGAAAAATGATGTTTCATGCCATAGATTTGAAAAAGAAGAAAGAAAAAAAGAAAGAAAGCATCCCAAGGCATTGTATTCGGTGTGGAGTTTGGAGATAATTACGAATAAGCTAATACCTATGGGGCCAAACCTTCATGTCTTCTTCAGAAGGCTTAAGTATGAGCAAACGAAATCAGCTAACATACATCAAGATTATTCAGTTTCATGTGAACTCGTTCTAAGCCAGTATTGCGCAATCGAGGTATGCAGTGATTTAGTTTGGACATTTCATTAAGCATTTGATATACACGATTCAGTCTTTCTTCTTCCCTCATTTTCCATTCAAAGCGAACATGCATCAAGCAACAATGAAACCAACTCAACCATAAAATGTAAAACGAACACTATGAAGTCAACAGTCAAACAAATGTTATTCAATTTCATACGCGAAAAGCAACAATAAAAAGCACAAGCAAACAAACTCAGCTAACAAACAACGATGAAAAGCATGTGCAAACGAAATCAGCTGACACACATCAAGATTATTCAGTTTCATGTGAACTCGTTCTGAGCCAGTATCGCGCAATCGAGGTGTGCAGTGATTTAGTTCAGACATTTCATCAAGCATGTGATATACATGCTTCAGTCTTTCTTCTTCCCTCATTTTCCATTCAAAGGAAACATCCTAAGCTATTGCCCGACACATGCCATTGATGTACGCTCCTCATCTTGAGTCACAAGACACACGAACTTCTAACTCCAGATTCAATTTCAGATTTCCAAATTCTCAGTCCTAGATTTCGAGGTGGATTTGACCTAGTAAACAAACTCCGCTTGGGGTGTGCGACCTATTGAAACAAAGCTCTTCCGTACCTTACGAACGCCTAGCTATGTAGCACCAACACGACACGCCGACAAGTGAATTCTCAAAAAATAGAGATTTCCAACATGCTAGGACAGGTCGTATATTAAATGTATATTCTTTATTTTTAGGCAAAACCACTGCTAAGTTCTTGAAATTCAAACACTACATCACAAAAAAGCAGCCCTAATTTCCACTCTAGATTGCCAATAAGAGTTGCAAAACGCATAGGCCACAGCTTACCAGTACCAATGAGCAAATGGCAGAGCAACTTGAATACAATCTGAAATGACAGAGTTGCAAAATGCATAAATTCAACACCAGTCGCATATCTAGACCCACAACACCACAACATCTAAATGATCCTTTCATTTCGGTCACAATTAACTAACCAAATGGAGGCTTTAACTTTCAGATTTGTTTCTTTAGGAATCTAACTATAAGTACAGCACTTGGTCGTGAATAATTTCAATATCAATTGAAGTAGAGTACAGCACTTGGTTATCAATTGATGGGATTCAACAACTCCCAGCTTAGTCTATAACACGTCTGTTGCGACTCTTTGTAGGGTTTAGGGGTGATCACCAAAATTTCGAGAATCCAATGCGATCCGCGAAATCGGCTTGGACTCTCTCAAGTCCTCACCTCATGCGACAGCAGGATTTAAGAATCAAGTTCAACCTTAGGTGCGGTTGGGTGACATGTGCGTAGGTGTACATGCATTCCAAATCGCCACTGATCTTTGGGAAAGATAAATCGGGAACCTCGTCGGGCGGTGGGAGAAGTTGTATAACTCTAGCGAAACCAGAGATTTGAAATCGAAAACTTAGTTACGCCAATATTACTATTAATGCCCTTTCGATACCTAAGTTGGATGATTTCCTAAATATGATTTCATGTAGATGCTTTGAGAGTGAGGAAAAACTCTAAAATCTAGGAATTCAAACAGATAGGAATGTCTAATCTACCAATCACAATTAGTAAAGTAGGCACGCAAATCAAAGATCTAAACGTGCGGATAAAATAAATGAAAACAATACATGACAGCCCTAGTAAAACCCTAAAGGTTAGAGAAATGATGTATTAAGATTTGGAAGGAGTTTAGGATAATTTGAAAGCAACTTGCCCATTAAGGGGCAAGTTGAAAGTGTCTATTTTCCAATTTTCGAGATTTTCAAGAATTTTTCCAGATTTTTGGAACGATTTGCTCATGATGGGAAAAATCGTCATTTTAAAAAGAATCGAGAACTAAAATCATAACATATGGGTTTGCCCAGTCAAGTTTGACCAATTCCCATTTTCTATAAATTTTGAAAATTTTTTGAAATTTTCCAAGATGAGTTGCTCGGGCAAAATTGCCATTTTGAAAAGGTTAGAAAGAAAAAAATTATCAAAAATAGGATTGATTGGTTAAAAGAACCAATTTCCTAATTTTTAGGCTGTTGAGAATTTTTGGAAAATTTTTATAATTTTTTAGGAATTTTTCTTTTTTGGATTTTAAAAAGCATTTTCTGATTTTCTTTTATTATTTTTGAATTTTTAATTTTTTTGGACCAGTTGGGACCTGGCCCACGCCTTGCGGGCGCCCGGCCCAGACCGAAAGGGTCCGAACCAGTCTAAGCCTAAAACGATACCATTTTGGACATATTTAATTTTTTTTATTGATTTTTCTGATTAATATAAAGGGGCGGGCCGGGTCCTTTGATCCGGCCCGAACAAAGCCTGGGTTCTCGCGCGGACTGGGCTCTGGGAATGAGCCTAGTCGGTGGACACCAAAAGAAGAAAGCCTAAAATAGGCCCAAGTCTCCGTTGGCCTAAGATCGAAACTTCTCTGACCAACCTGGCCGAGCTACTTCTCTCCTTTCTTTCTACCTAAAGCAGCCCACAAATGGCCCAAACTCCTGCCATTTAGAAGTTGGACCAGCCTGCACTAAACAAGAAAGGACTAGTCCAGACCAACAAGAAAAGAAAACCTAGCCCGCGTGACATTCAGATCATCCTCTTCCTCACGTTTCGTTCATACGACGCTACTGTGGCCGGCCGTCGGACAACGCCGGCCACTGGTTTCCACCACCATAGACCACCGCCGACATCAACACCTGACGCCGACCCTAGCACCGGTCAGCCCCGACGGGCACCAGACTCCTCGAAATGACCGGCCCGACCTTGCTACGCAGCCGTCTTCATCATCCGAGGAGACAACTAACTAAGAGACGCAAGCCGACCAGTCTCTAGACGTAAAAAAAAAAAAACACTACCTCCTCTCCGGGCCGTCCCCAAGAGCTGCCTATCTACAGGACTAGCTCCACTCCGGCCACGACAATCTCAAGCAACAAATAAAGCTAAAAGCCGAGGAAGGCGTGAACGGGGCCTGAGTACACAACAACAGGGGTCGACGCGGTTCTAGTTAAATAAAAAACTAACCAAACAGAGGCCACGGAGAGGAAGGCTTACCTGGTCATCCTCACCGAGCCCGGTGGAACGTCGAGGCTTGACGGCATCAACCTTCGCCCAACGCCCGTTGCTTCGTCTGGTAGTCGTCGTCGCAGATCAGGTCGCGAGGAGGACTCGGCTCCAGCCAACTCCGAACATCAGCTCTTCCGGGTTCTCGGCGCAGCAGCGATGGTGCGAATCAGCCAAGACTGCAGCCTCGTCGCGGTGGGGGAGCCACTGGTCGTCGTTGAAGCGAGGACAGCTAGTTGAGCACCGCCAGATCGCAGGTAGCGGTGTCCAAAGGACGCTCGCAGGCAAAGATACTCAGCAAACGACACCTAGAGGTGGCCACGGTTCGGAACCGGGCCGGTTCCGGTTCATGATTTGGAGGAACCGAAGATTCGGGCCGATTCCTGTTGGAACCGTCGGTTCGGAATCGATTTCGATTTTTTTTTTGAGCTGGGGTTGGGTCTGCCGCGGGCTAGCGGCCATGGCGCAGCATGCGCGGCGAACGGCGGCCTAGTGAGGCGCCATGGCGAGCTACCGGGGTTATGAGGGTGAGGCGGCGACGGGTGGAGAGCTCGGCTGGGGGACGGTGGCGGACGAAGCGGCGATGGCGTCGACCAAATGAAGCAGAGGAAGAAAAAAATGCAGCAGAGCAGGGGGCGTTAGGGAAGAAGGGGAAGGAGAGAGAGAAAAGGAGGAGAGAGAAGATAGAAAACTAAGAGAGAGAGGGGAAGGGGGTACTTAGAGATGGCCACGGGCGGTTTCGGCCGGGTCAAACCCGGAACCGACCCGGTCAACGGGCCGGTTCATTGTGAACCGGAACGGCCCGTATGGCGCGGGTCGGTTTCGGGTTGTAAAATTTGAAAACCGGCCCGGAACCGGCGGTTCCGTGCGGTTCGGAATCGCCCGGTAGCCGTTTGGAAACGGCTATTATATAGCCGTTTCCAAATGGCTACCGGGCGATTCCGAACCGCACGGAACCGCCGGTTCCGGGCCGGTTTTCAAATTTTACAACCCGAAACCGACCCGCGCCATACGGGCCGGTTCCGGTTCACAATGAACCGGCCCGTTGACCGGGTCGGTTCCGGGTTTGACCGGGCCGAAACCGGCCGTGGCCATCTCTAAGTACCCCTTCCCCTCTCTCTCTTAGTTTTCTATCTTCTCTCTCCTCCTTTTCTCTCTCTCCTTCCCCTTCTTCCCTAACGCCCCTGCTCTGCTGCATTTTTTTCTTCCTCTGCTTCATTTGGTCGACGCCATCGCCGCTTCGTCCGCCACCGTCCCCCAGCCGAGCTCTCCACCCGTCGCCGCCTCACCCTCATAACCCCGGTAGCTCGCCATGGCGCCTCACTAGGCCGCCGTTCGCCGCGCATGCTGCGCCATGGCCGCTAGCCCGCGGCAGACCCAACCCCAGCTCAAAAAAAAAATCGAAATCGATTCCGAACCGACGGTTCCAAACAGGAATCGGCCCGAATCTTCGGTTCCTCCAAATCATGAACCGGAACCGGCCCGGTTCCGAACCGTGGCCACCTCTAGGTGTCGTTGCTGAGTATCTTTGCCTGCGAGCGTCCTTTGGACACCGCTACCTGCGATCTGGCGGTGCTCAACTAGCTGTCCTCGCTTCAACGACGACCAGTGGCTCCCCCACCGCGACGAGGCTGCAGTCTTGGCTGATTCGCACCATCGCTGCTGCGCCGAGAACCCGGAAGAGCTGATGTTCGGAGTTGGCTGGAGCCGAGTCCTCCTCGCGACCTGATCTGCGACGACGACTACCAGACGAAGCAACGGGCGTTGGGCGAAGGTTGATGCCGTCAAGCCTCGACGTTCCACGGGCTCGGTGAGGATGACCAGGTAAGCCTTCCTCTCCGTGGCCTCTGTTTGGTTAGTTTTTATTTAACTAGAACCGCGTCGACCCCTGTTGTTGTGTACTCAGGCCCCGTTCACGCCTTCCTCGGCTTTTAGCTTTATTTGTTGCTTGAGATTGTCGTGGCCGGAGTGGAGCTAGTCCTGTAGATAGGCAGCTCTTGGGGACGGCCCGGAGAGGAGGTAGTGTTTTTTTTTTTTTACGTCTAGAGACTGGTCGGCTTGCGTCTCTTAGTTAGTTGTCTCCTCGGATGATGAAGACGGCTGCGTAGCAAGGTCGGGCCGGTCATTTCGAGGAGTCTGGTGCCCGTCGGGGCTGACCGGTGCTAGGGTCGGCGTCAGGTGTTGATGTCGGCGGTGGTCTATGGTGGTGGAAACCAGTGGCCGGCGTTGTCCGACGGCCGGCCACAGTAGCGTCGTATGAACGAAACGTGAGGAAGAGGATGATCTGAATGTCACGCGGGCTAGGTTTTCTTTTCTTGTTGGTCTGGACTAGTCCTTTCTTGTTTAGTGCAGGCTGGTCCAACTTCTAAATGGCAGGAGTTTGGGCCATTTGTGGGCTGCTTAGGTAGAAAGAAAGGAGAGAAGTAGCTCGGCCAGGTTGGTCAGAGAAGTTTCGATCTTAGGCCAACGGAGACTTGGGCCTATTTTAGGCTTTCTTCTTTTGGTGTCCACCGACTAGGCTCATTCCCAGAGCCCAGTCCGCGCGAGAACCCAGGCTTTGTTCGGGCCGGATCAAAGGACCCGGCCCGCCCCTTTATATTAATCAGAAAAATCAATAAAAAAATTAAATATGTCCAAAATGGTATCGTTTTAGGCTTAGACTGGTTCGGACCCTTTCGGTCTGGGCCGGGCGCCCGCAAGGCGTGGGCCAGGTCCCAACTGGTCCAAAAAAATTAAAAATTCAAAAATAATAAAAGAAAATCAGAAAATGCTTTTTAAAATCCAAAAAAAGAAAAATTCCTAAAAAATTATAAAAATTTTCCAAAAATTCTCAACAGCCTAAAAAATTAGGAAATTGGTTCTTTTAACCAATCAATCCTATTTTGATAATTTTTTTCTTTCTAACCTTTTCAAAATGGCAATTTTGCCCGAGCAACTCATCTTGGAAAATTTCAAAAAATTTTCAAAATTTATAGAAAATGGGAATTGGTCAAACTTGACTGGGCAAACCCATATGTTATGATTTTAGTTCTCGATTCTTTTTAAAATGACGATTTTTCCCATCATGAGCAAATCGTTCCAAAAAATCTGGAAAAATTCTTGAAAATCTCGAAAATTGGAAAATAGACACTTTCAACTTGCCCCTTAATGGGCAAGTTGCTTTCAAATTATCCTAAACTCCTTCCAAATCTTAATACATCATTTCTCTAACCTTTAGGGTTTTACTAGGGCTGTCATGTATTGTTTTCATTTATTTTATCCGCACGTTTAGATCTTTGATTTGCGTGCCTACTTTACTAATTGTGATTGGTAGATTAGACATTCCTATCTGTTTGAATTCCTAGATTTTAGAGTTTTTCCTCACTCTCAAAGCATCTACATGAAATCATATTTAGGAAATCATCCAACTTAGGTATCGAAAGGGCATTAATAGTAATATTGGCGTAACTAAGTTTTCGATTTCAAATCTCTGGTTTCGCTAGAGTTATACAACTTCTCCCACCGCCCGACGAGGTTCCCGATTTATCTTTCCCAAAGATCAGTGGCGATTTGGAATGCATGTACACCTACGCACATGTCACCCAACCGCACCTAAGGTTGAACTTGATTCTTAAATCCTGCTGTCGCATGAGGTGAGGACTTGAGAGAGTCCAAGCCGATTTCGCGGATCGCATTGGATTCTCGAAATTTTGGTGATCACCCCTAAACCCTACAAAGAGTCGCAACAGACGTGTTATAGACTAAGCTGGGAGTTGTTGAATCCCATCAATTGATAACCAAGTGCTGTACTCTACTTCAATTGATATTGAAATTATTCACGACCAAGTGCTGTACTTATAGTTAGATTCCTAAAGAAACAAATCTGAAAGTTAAAGCCTCCATTTGGTTAGTTAATTGTGACCGAAATGAAAGGATCATTTAGATGTTGTGGTGTTGTGGGTCTAGATATGCGACTGGTGTTGAATTTATGCATTTTGCAACTCTGTCATTTCAGATTGTATTCAAGTTGCTCTGCCATTTGCTCATTGGTACTGGTAAGCTGTGGCCTATGCGTTTTGCAACTCTTATTGGCAATCTAGAGTGGAAATTAGGGCTGCTTTTTGTGATGTAGTGTTTGAATTTCAAGAACTTAGCAGTGGTTTTGCCTAAAAATAAAGAATATACATTTAATATACGACCTGTCCTAGCATGTTGGAAATCTCTATTTTTTGAGAATTCACTTGTCGGCGTGTCGTGTTGGTGCTACATAGCTAGGCGTTCGTAAGGTACGGAAGAGCTTTGTTTCAATAGGTCGCACACCCCAAGCGGAGTTTGTTTACTAGGTCAAATCCACCTCGAAATCTAGGACTGAGAATTTGGAAATCTGAAATTGAATCTGGAGTTAGAAGTTCGTGTGTCTTGTGACTCAAGATGAGGAGCGTACATCAATGGCATGTGTCGGGCAATAGCTTAGGATGTTTCCTTTGAATGGAAAATGAGGGGAAGAAGAAAGACTGAAGCATGTATATCACATGCTTGATGAAATGTCTGAACTAAATCACTGCACACCTCGATTGCGCGATACTGGCTCAGAACGAGTTCACATGAAACTGAATAATCTTGATGTGTGTCAGCTGATTTCGTTTGCACATGCTTTTCATCGTTGTTTGTTAGCTGAGTTTGTTTGCTTGTGCTTTTTATTGTTGCTTTTCGCGTATGAAATTGAATAACATTTGTTTGACTGTTGACTTCATAGTGTTCGTTTTACATTTTATGGTTGAGTTGGTTTCATTGTTGCTTGATGCATGTTCGCTTTGAATGGAAAATGAGGGGAAGAAGAAAGACTGAATCGTGTATATCAAATGCTTAATGAAATGTCCAAACTAAATCACTGCATACCTCGATTGCGCAATACTGGCTTAGAACGAGTTCACATGAAACTGAATAATCTTGATGTATGTTAGCTGATTTCGTTTGCTCATACTTAAGCCTTCTGAAGAAGACATGAAGGTTTGGCCCCATAGGTATTAGCTTATTCGTAATTATCTCCAAACTCCACACCGAATACAATGCCTTGGGATGCTTTCTTTCTTTTTTTCTTTCTTCTTTTTCAAATCTATGGCATGAAACATCATTTTTCAAAGGCTCCTGTTGATCATTTTTAGATATCTTATTTCAGTTTGCAGTCTTGTTCAAAGGCTCTTTCCTTTCTTCATATCTGAATGTCAAATATGAAATAGCTATGACATTTAGGCAATTATAGGTTTGGAGACCGTTGACACATGATTTTTAATCACTTTTTACTTTTAAAAATTAATTAAAAATCAAGAAAAATTCATAAGAATAAAATTAAAAAAACAATTTTGGAACCCTTAGCCAAGCAAAAGGAAGCCGAATAGAAATACATATAATATACTAAATTAAAAACAAAGATAATGATACAAATATAAATACATATAGGGAAAACGGACAAAAAAAAAACAATGTAGAACTTTCACAATATGAATAGCTGTCCTTCACTTCATCCTAAGATAGACCATACGCCAATCTATTTCCCATTTTGTTAAATCTTGTTTTACTACTTTCCCACAACCAAGTTTTAGCCGCCCTTTTCTTTTCTTCATGTCATTCTCTCGGTAACAAACTTCTGATTTTACCATGACATCTAGGGATCTCCAGAGAATATATTCAAACCATCTCAATTTATCATCTCTCATCTTCTTTGCCACCGGTATTATTTCAACTTTTTGTTGAATATCTCCATTTCTTATCTTATCCATCTTTGTGTGACTACACATCCACCTTAATATCATCATTTCTGTTATCCCCATTTTATGCTCATATTACTTTTGTGCTAGCTAACATTCAACTCTATATAGCATCGCAAGTCTTATTATTATTTTATAAAATTTTTCTTTTAGCCTAAGAGGGATTTTGAGATCATACTAAAACCCTAATACAATGCCATTTTATTCAACCTGCTCTGATTCTATGGCTAACATCCTCATCAATTTCTCATCTCTTTTGTAAAATTGATCACAAATATCTAAAAGCATCTTTCTTATGTACGTTCTGTCTAAGCATATTCACGGATTCTTGATCTCCTCTTCTTGATGTGGCGAACTCACATTTCATGTATTTCTTCTTACTCCAATTTAACGTAAATCCTTTAGACTCTAACGTGTTTCTCCACAATTTTAATTTAGCGTTAAACCCAGCCCTGGTCTCATTAATAAGCATAATATCATCTGCGAATAGCATACACTACGATACCAACACGAGTCCTAGCGTGTCGGCATCCCCTATTTTTTGAAAAATCATGTGTCTGGCTGGGGTGTCGTGTCGTGTCCCTTGTCCGTTTTATGTCGGTGCTACATAGCTTTGAATGGTTTAGCAATTAAGTGTATCTTGTGTTTTGTTTCTAGAATCATAAAATAGCTTTCTAGAACATTGTCAAACAAGCCTTAATTTAGCACTTCTGTTTTTGTATCTAGTTTGTGGGTCTCTC